>PVKS010044169.1:0-14413 GCA_004027875.1 Aplodontia rufa
ATGAGAAAGTTGGTCTATTAGCATGTGTTAAATCCAGATATGATGTAATGCTTTACAACCTAATACTTTTTTTAGAGATATAGTGGGAAGGGGAAGGGTGGGATAAGGGAGGATAATTGGGGGGTACTCCTGGGGGTAATTGCAATATCCAGAATATATACACATTTTATATTATTTTGTTAAAATCTTGTAAGGTTGTTCAAAAATAAAAAATAAAAAAATGATCTTTGTTTATGAGTCTGAGTAATGGGTTTAAGTTTATTCAGGACAATAAACAAATAAATTAATACGAATTCTAGCAATAAATAATTAATGTAACTAACAGTCCTCAATCCTCAATATAAGATGTACAAAAGAGTAATTAATTCATGAGAAAAATAGCAAGTTAGTCAGGGGTTTTTGTTTGTGAGATTTGTGTATCATGAGCCTTGTGTTCCCAGCATTGAAGGTCCTTAGAGGCAGACCAGGCTATTCAGTGCCAGGTGGCTTGTCACTAGGAGAACACTTGAAATCCCAGGCTCACAAGAAATGGATGACTGCAGGCTGCCCATTGAGCAATGCATCCTTCAGGTTCTCCTTCCAAGTGCTCCAGAATAAGAAGAGCTCCAGCAACCCTCTGCTGATACTTCATATCTTATCATTTTGTGAAGGTTCGTAGTATTTCAGGGAAAGGCTACATGTGGAGTTTAGCTGGTTTGAATTTCAGTTGTTCATAAAAAGCGTTCTTCGTTTGAAACCTTGGAAGAGGGAAATTTTATTATTGTAGAAATTTTATTTGGGGTTCATGTTATCATGCTTGGTGTTAACAGCCCCATGACACCTTTTAATGTTGGTAGCGAGCATCTTTTGCTGAATTTCTCCTGTCTCCATGCCTAGAGAAAATATCCAGACCTGTGTGCCACCTGCTTCCGGTCCTGGTTGGGTGAGCCAGCTATCAGCTGGAACTTTCAACCCAAGTGACTCAGAATTCATGTACTTGGCAGCCACTGAAAGCATGTCACTTCATGGGACACTTTGGAGAATGACTTTTCTGCACAATCAATTCCCTATTCATAGTTTCTGTAGATCTTTGAGAATCATTTTAGATATACCTATACTCTTACTATACTGCCCACTTATTAAATAAGATCCTAAAATTCAATAGTACCTTAAACAAATGATCTCAGCAAATAATATTAGTGCTAGTAGAATCAAAGGTCATAGGAGTATAGATGTCCAGAACATACCTCATTTTTTCACTACTGTGACATCACAAAGTGAAAAAAAGACAGGAATTTTATTCTTATAATAAAATAAATCCTATTTATCCTATAGCTACAGGTCAAGGGCATGGCTGTGTTCCATTTTACAGCATGTAACCTAAAACAGGTATGGTTAAAAGCACAAATCACAGTTCCCATAGCATAAGGATTGCACCAATAAATATTTATTCTATAATTTATATACGACTGAATATTCATTGTTTGGAAGATAGGCAGTGATATAATTAAAAACAGGGAGGAGAAAATTTATTTACATTTATAAAATTAGAAGACGTTTTGGAAAAAGTAGATATGTATACACTCTTTAAAATAGAATGTGAGAGGGGTTAGAGTGGTGGCTCAGTGGTTGGAGCACTTGCCTGGCTTGTGCAAGGACCTGGGTTCAAATACCAGCACCACCCACACAACTAAAGTGTAGGAGAAATGAAGGCCATATGAAAAAATAAATAAAATGAATTCTCTCTCTCTTAAAAAATATAGAATATGAGAAAATAAAGCTTGGTCAAAATTTTAAAAAGTTAAAAAGTGCAAAGAAAATGCTGACATGGCCATCCCTGGGTGCATCCTATCGGCCCTGTTAGTTGGGAGGAAGCAAGCTGCAGTCCTGGTACGCAGGATTTCAGGAACAGCACCCAGGCTTCCATTTTGAAAGCTGCTTAAATTCCAGTGGAAGCAGGGCTCCCTGCACATGATGCAAGGTCTTCTGCTCCCAGTGACACAATCTTTGCCCATTTTTCTAGTGAGTCTTGTCTTTACATATGCATGTATGTGACAGTAAATGCTTTCTTTTTATTTGAGAATTTAAAAAAATTATGTCTAGTACCAATTTGTATGCATTTTAATTACACTATAAAACAAAACTTAATTTTTTCTACAACTTTTTTCCTTGATTATTATTTAAGACGTTTTTCCTGTTTTAAGGTCTAAAGTATATTTTTTATATTTCTTCTAAAAATTTTAAAGTTTTACCTATTGCATTTAGGTTTTCAAGCTATTGAGACTTTAATTTTACATATGGGTGTGATAGGGCTCTAACTTTTTTCCCCAAATGTGCACCTAATTATCTCCATATCATTTACCGGTAGCTATCTTTCACACTGATTTATGGTGCCACATGTGGGATACACTCAGTTCTCATGCAGGTGAATGTATTCCATAGCTCTCTAATCTGATTAAGTTGATTTTATTGTCTGCACCAATATGCAATGGTATATTTAGCTAAGATGCACTAGGCTGGCCATGCTAATGGTTACAACTATAAAACTCCTGTGCAAGATGGTATGTATTCACTGTTCCCACATATCTGGGTGCCCACCTCTGTTTCTTCCTCCATTCTTCCTGCCACATCCTACCTCCTCAAATCTATCTACGAGGTAAAACTTAAGGTGTCAATGTCTTTAATAGCCAGGGTCTTCTGACACCAGCCCTTCTGTCTGTTAGTGCCCTTGAAGTACTTGTTAAATATTTATAGACTATTGTTCCTGCCAACAGTCACTGTTTTAATTGCAAAAGTTTTACAATTTCTTCATAAGTGGGGGAAAAAATCCCTACATTTCATTGTTCTTCCAAATTCTATAAATCTTCTTCACTTTTTGTTTTGCTATGAGTTTTAAGATCAATATATTAATTAAATTTCACCTACATATCTATTAGAATAAAAAATGAAGCTTATTATTTGAATGGAAACTGAAACCTTAAATTTCCAGTTTGATATTTGTTTTCCATCTGCTTAAAACTATAAAAACTATACGTCTCCTCTTCTTGTACGTGTGTGTGTGTGTGTGTGTGATTTTTAAATTTTTTAATTTTTGCTTTTGCTTTCCTTGTAATTTATTTGCTTATTTAAAGTAAGAACCAGTCAGGTGTGGTGGCACATGCCTGTAATCCCAGCAACTTGGGAAGCTGATGTAGGAGGATCACACCTTCAAGGCCAGCTTCAGCAACTTAAAGGGATAAAAAAATAAAAAGAAAGAAAGAAAGAAAAAGGACCTGAGATGTGGTAGGTAAAGTGCCCCTGGGTTCAATCACCAGTACCAAAAAGCAAACAAAGAAAAACAAAATACATTGTATATTACTGGTGAGTCACAAACACATAGTCTGATGTCTTCTGAATGAAATTTCAAGGCCTTCCTTAGCATGTTCCTCTGGCCTTAGTGTTTTCTAAAAATTGATAGTTAGATGATTGATTGGATTTATGTTTGGTTTCTTTTTCAGTTGTTTGAGTATATCTAAGATGGTATTATTTACTTTGCTCAACAAACACAGAATGATAGTTTTATCTCTGTGTAATGTTAGCTGTTTTTGATGACCATTGCTGGAATCCATTAATTCCACAGAGGTTGCAAAATAGTGGTATTTAATTGTAGCTACTATCTGAATATATATATACATATATATATATATTCAAATCTAGATACTATATATATATATTCAGATAGATATATATCTTTATCAACTATTTAATAACTATGGGTTATAACTGGTATAGAAAGACAAGATAAATTCTTGACTTCTTGCTTTTATCAGTTTCCAAAAAATGGTATTTATATAGTATCCTCCTAATATGATCTTCAGCAGTGTGTTTAATTCATCAACCTAACCATTCTTGATGTGTCTTAATTCCTTCTAATTTATTGTTCCCATCCATGTCTAAATTGCCATTTTTGTACAATCACATTGGCTCTGTCCAGGGCTGGCCTCATGTGTCTGAAACCCATGATGTTATAGGGCGCCACACTCAAGACATAAATTTTCTGTGGCTTCTGTTACAAATTATTACAAATTTGGTGGCTTACAATCGCAGAAATTAGTTTTCTTATGGTTCTGGAGACCAGATGTTGAGATCCAAGGAGTCGGCAGGGTTGTGCCGCATGTGAGACTGTACAGGAATATCCTTCCTTGCCTCTGCCAGCTTCTGATGGCTCTTTGGGTTTCTAGGCTTATGGCTACTTCACTCAAGTTTCTGCCTGTCTTCGAATGGCCTCTCCTCTTCCTTCTCTGAGTCTCTCCTCTGTGCATATCTTATAAAGACACTTGTCATAATGCGGGATACCATTTCAAGACTTGTAACTCACCAAGGCCACCTTCCCACGTTCTGGGAACATAGCTGTATCATTTTGAGGCTTCCATTAAACCCACTGCAGTCACATGCTTAGTTTGATGCTCTGCTGTTTCTGTCATTAAGTTCTTCATAATTTTATCTTTAAACTTATATTTTCTTTGTAAAGCTGGTGGGAAAATGGGGCGTGCTCCTGAGCAGATTCTAAATCATGCCTACTACTACTTGCTGCCCCATTTGCTCACAGCGTTTACAATGCCATGAGCAGAGTTCAAGTAGATCCACAATGTGTGGGGGAGTTCACTGAAACTCAAGGCAAATGCAAGGTAAGCATGTAGCATCTCTAAGTGGGCACTGACAGTCCTGGGGAGGCACATGTTCCATTCGAACAAGAGCTTGCTTCTGACACACAAAGAGGGCAACAGTATTCTAAGGAACAGTGGCCAAGGAACCCTGTGGTACATTGTCATGCTAAGAGGACTTCCCCGTATTATCAAAAGATTTACATAGATTTAAAAAAGGGTAACATAGGAGGAAAAGGGGAAGAAGAAAACACATAAATTATTTTTCTTTAAATATTTCTTTATTTATCAGGGAGTCAAAGGCAGAGAATGCTCATTATCAGGAAATGAAATGAAAATAGGCAAAGTAGTTTTGTGCTGTCTTCTACTATCTGGTAAAAATGGAGTACGTATAAATGTACCAGCTATGAAATACAAGACATGTGATTTCAATAATTCTATCTGTGAGTTAAATGATTTCTATTTACCCCTAAAAATGAAATTATACAATATAGAGATGAATGACAAAATCTGTTAATAATTAAAATGTTCAGGTTTTCATTATTTTGAATGACATTAAATAGCAAATTAAGACATCATGGCAAATCAAGAGGCAGATTGCAGAAGGAAGAGAAAAGCTTAGAGCTATTCATGGCCATTTTCCCACTGTGTTTTGAACAAAGGGCCCTATAATTTTATTTTGCCCTAAAAGTTATGTAATTGGTTCTGGTTCCACCTTTGAACAATCATGATGGCTCTGGCATCCTTTAGATAGAACCCTAGTTGTCACTGGAAGTTTCCTGGACATCTGTTATGACAAGATATTCTAGGTTCATCTTGGACATTTTCATCTCAGGCTTGAAATCATGCATTTCTCCTCAGAATCTTTGATCCTTTTAATTGAAATTGGCATTTTGAGACCACAATCTAGGAACTCAAGGTGCTGATTT
Organism: Aplodontia rufa; assembly: GCA_004027875.1. Taxonomy (NCBI): domain Eukaryota; kingdom Metazoa; phylum Chordata; class Mammalia; order Rodentia; family Aplodontiidae; genus Aplodontia; species Aplodontia rufa. The sequence continues at coordinate 5,552 of PVKS010044169.1, forward strand.
CCATCATTTGTTTTATGGATGAAATGTTTGTGTCTCCTTCAACTTCAGGTGTTGAAATCTTAATTCAAGTGTGATTGTATTATGAAGTAGGACTTTGGGGAAGCAATTAGGTCAAGAAGGTGTAGCTTTTGTGAGTGGCATTAATAGCCTTAGAAGAAACATCAGAGATGATTCTGCTCTTGGCCATGTGAGGACACAATGGGAAGATAGAGGTTGTCTGCAAACCAGGATGAGTAACCTCACCAGGTACCAAATCTTCCAGTGCCTTGACCTTAGACTTAGCTTCCAGAACTAAGAGAAATAAATTTCTATCATTTAAGCTACTTGTTATGTGGCATTCTTTTTTTTTTTTTAAAGAGAGAGGGACAGTGAGAGAGACAGAGAAAGAGAGAAACAACTTTATTTAGTTTTTCACATGTCCTTAGTTGCTCCAACACTTAGTTGTGTGCATGGTGCTGGGGTTTGAACCCGGGTCCTCGTGCTTGCCAGGCAAGCGCTGAAACATCTGAGCCACCGCTCCAGCCCCGTGGCATTCTTTTATGGCAGCCCAAACTAGGATAATTTGGTTATTATTTCTAGATCCTTTTAGTACAAAGTACTATGTAATGTGATTCTTCCTCTTTTTCCTTATTGAAATAGAACATATAGAGCAATAAACACAAAATATGAGCATATTGCTTGAGCAATGTTCATAATCCCTAAGATCAAGGTACAGAACAAGAGTGTCACCCAGAAGCCTCCGGTCACCTCCCTCCACACTCTTATACTACCAAGTCCAGATTATTAGCACAGATTAGCTTACCATGAAGAAACAAGAATTTATTCATGGGGGATTTCTTCCAACCTACATAAATTCACTTTTTAATTCTAATTGTTGGTTGATTGTCAGTTAATCCATTTATTGGATTTTCTAGGTATGCCATCACATCTTCTGATCATGTGACAGTTGTATACTTTTCCCTTTCCAAACATCAAACTTCTGAATTTATCTTCTTACCTCACTGCATTTCTTGGAGGCTCCAGTCAATGTTGCATAGAAATGGTGATAGCCCATCTCATGACTTACTCCGCACTTCAGGGAGAAGGTGTGATGTTAGACTTTTGTTGATAAACTACATCATATTAAGGAAGCACTCTTTTCTTTCTAATTTTCTGAGAATTTTTAAAGATAAGATATGGGTATTGAATTTTTGTAAAGTGGGTTTCTTGCCTCTATTAACAGATGATCTTATGCTGTTTCTCCTTTTTTGCTATTAATATGATGAATTATGCCGATCTATTTTTCAATGTTAAATCATGTCAGCTCCATTTGGTTGGTATCCTTCTACCTGTTTCTGTTAGGATTTTTCTAATAATCTGTATGGGATTTTTGCATTTAGTTTTTTAGAGAAGATGGTCTGCAATTTTCCTTTGGCTTGATGTCTTCATAGGCATCGAAATGCAGACTGGGCTGTCCTCAGGAAAAGCATTTGAAATTGTTTATTATTTCTCATCTCTGAGAAATAATAAATAACATTCTTCAAATGTTTAAAATAATTCACCCATGAACACATCCGGAATTGGTATAGTCTGTGGGAAGATTTTAAAAAATGAATTCCATTTCTTTAATAGATATAAAAATAATTTCATTTTTCAATTTTGATCAGTTATTTTCAAGGAAATTGTTCATTTCATCTAAATCTTCAAATTTATTTAATTTTGATCTGTCTTTACTATATTCTTCCTTCTGTAGTCAGTTGAGTTGATTTACTTTATTTCATTTAGCTTCTTTAATTGAAAGATGAAATTAATTTTTAAAAACTACTTCTAGGATATACTTTAAAGATTACACATCTTCCTTTGAGCATTGTTTCAGCTGCTTCACAGAAGGTTTAAATTTTGATAAGTCATATCTTCATTATCATTTATTTAAATTCTCATCTAATATCTTTTGTGGTGTCTTTTTAATTTATGGCTATTTATAAGCATGCTGCTTAGTTTTCAAGCAGTGGAGGGTTTTCTAGTTATCTTTTTGTGATTTATTTCTTGCTTTTTTGATATATTTCTGGGTTGATCAATGAAGCCAAGAAATACTTCGAAATTATTTAAGTCATTCAAAATTTGTTGACATTTTCTTTATGTGGCAGCATATGGTCCATTTTCATAACTAGTGCATTTGCCCTGCAAAGATTAAGTCTAATTTTTAGACTGATATATATTGATCAGATAATTTGTATTAATTGTATTGCTTGAGTCTTCAATATCTTTACTGATTTTTTCTGCTTGTTCTATCAGCTGTTGATTATAAAATAATCTAAAGTAGACCTTTATTTTTGTAGTCTTTGAATTACATATTTTGAAGTTATATTGTTGAATGAATATAGATTTAGGACTGTTATATTTTTCAAGTGGATTGACTCATTTATTATGCTTTTGATCTCTGATAATGTTCTTGCCTTAAAATTTTCTTTGACTTTGTGTTTATATTTCCTTAATATGTATTTTTCCAACTTATTGCTTTCAGTCTTTTTCTGTGCTTCTATTTCAAATCTGTTTCTTGAAAGAATTTGGAGTTAAATATTATATTCCAAAAGTCTTGGATGATAATCTTAGTTTTTGAATGGTATTATTTAATTTCTTTGTATTAAATAATTATGTATATATGTGAACTCGTTACACTTTTTAATTTGAGTTTCTTATTTCTGTTCATTTTTATTTTTCTTACTTCCTATTGGATTAATCAAATATATTTTCTTTCCCCCTTGTATATAGCTTATTCTTATATTTTTTCAATTATTAGAGATTATAACATACAAGTTTGTTTTGATAGAAGTTAATAATATGATTGCTTTACTATTACCTTAGAACACTTTAAATGACTGATGCTTTACGTGTCTTGTATTATTTTTTCATGTATTTTTAAATCTAGATATATTTTTATTTTTATGCTTTTTGGTACTAGGGATTGAACCCCAGGATGCTAACCACTGAACCACATCCCCAGCACTTTTTATTTTTCATTTTGAGACAGAGTAATGCTAAGTTGCTTAGGACCTTGGTAAGTTGCTGAGACTGACTTTGAACCTTGCTTAGGCATGCACCACTGTGCCTGGCTAGATATATTTTTAGTCCCAGAAAGAGGTTTTATTTTTCATAATCAATAATCACTTATAATCACCCACATTCATTGCTTTTCTTTTTATTTTTTTTCCATTTCTGTGATTACATGTTTATCATAGTTTTTTCTAATTTTTTAAATTGCAGGTCTACTCAGAACAATGTTTTATTACAGTAAAATGTATTTGTTTCATCTTCTTGTTGGAATGGTTTTTCTAGTCATGAAATTCTTGATTGACAGTATTCAATGCTTTTTTTCTGGTTTCATAATTTCATAAAGCTGAAAATTAACTTTAATATTTCATTTCCTGCTTTGAAGATATTGTCGTTTTTTTATCTGACTAGCTAATTTTTTTTTAGTAAAATTTGTATAATAACCCTGGAGATTTTATTATTTTTTAGAATTATCTTCAAAAGAAATTTCCTTCTTTCTCCCTCAACCTAAAGTGAAGATGAGCTCTGAAAACTTTAGAAGACAGAAACTTAAATCCTTCTGGATCTGATGCTTCGTTTGTGATTATGTTTTTAAAATTCTAATATAATGTCTCAGTAGTTATAAAGATAGCACAGGTTTTCTGCCCATTCAGGTGTCAGTTTTGGTCATATTTATTTTCCTATAAAAATTATTTCACTTGAGCTTCTGACTTTATTGCCAAAATATTTTTTAATATTCTCTCCTTCTCTCCTTTCATCCTTCTGCTCCTCCTGTTCTCTCATGGCATTTTCTCTTTTTCTTTTTTTCTTCTTTTTTCAGCTTAGTAATATGGTTATTATTTTTAAATGTACTTTATAAACCATTTCTGTGAATACTTTGGAAGGAAGATCACATAACTTAAATCATCTTAATAATTTCGTAAAGATGCAACCAATGGTAATCCCATTGCCCAAAGGTCAGATCCAGCCAGTTTTATCAGGAAATTTTCATACTGCCAAGGAACAAGAGCGATTGCTGTTTGCATTACTATCCTGAGATAACCAGTTCCCTTTATTTTGGGATGGTATGTGACTTATTTTTCTATCCTAATTCTGTTATTTTTTTCTCTACATTTTAACTGATGTTCATTTTTCACCCGTTATCAATTATTATCTTTCTCTTTCTCATTTTCTCTCATCTCTGGGAAAAATGGGGCTCTTTTTTACTGATCATTTTTTTTAAAAGCATTTAGTTCTTACCATCGTAATCAATTAAGTAAGGAAAATATATATGTCAAGGTAAAGAAAATGCATACATGTCACTCAAACATATACACTGTAGAGATGCCACAGACCTTTTCTGATCTATTGTCGCATTTTCAGAAGTGTCTGCTTTAGTTTGGCTAACTCCTCCATGTTTACGTAGAATTCCTCTGTATTATTTTTCTTCCCAGAGACTGTTTTTTTGGTACTGGTGATTGAACCCAGGAGTGATTTACTGAGCTTTCTCCACACCCTCCCCCTTCCTGCTTTTTTAATAATTTTTACTTTGAGACAGGTTCTTGCTAAGTTACTTAGGGTCTCACTAAGTTGCTGAGGCTGGCCTTGAACTTGTAATCCTCCTGCCACAGCCTTCAGAACTATTGGAATTACAGGTGTGCACCACTGTGCCTGACAGTTTTTTTTTTTTGGTTCTGTTTTGTTTTGTTTGTTTGTGTTTTTTAATGGCTAGGGTGGAGCTAATAGTAAACTAAAGTGATAAAGACAAGTTACCTACTGATTATTTTCCTTGGCTATGCCACCTTGAGGAAAGATTGCTTTCATAATGATGCAGAAATAGTTCTCTCCAAGAATTGTTTAGGGATTGTCCTAGTCTGTTGTGTTGCTATAATAATATGCCTGCTACTGGGTTTATTCAGCTCATGATTCTGATTGCTGTAAGGTACAAATATCATGGTTCTGGCATGGGCTTCCTGACTGCCTCACAACATGGTGGAGAGGTGGGATGGGACTTGACCACATGCAGCAGGGGCTAAGCATGTCTTGCTTTATAACAACCCATTCTTGTGAGAGCTACTCCAGTCATAGGAGACCTAGCCCAATCCTGTGAGATGGATATCGATACCCTCTGAGGGTCCCATGATCTAAATATTCTGCTGCTAGGTCCCACCCCTTAAAGAATCCAACACCTCAATACCATTTCATTGGGGACCAAGCTTCCAACACATGCGCCTCTGGGGGATAAATCACATCCTAACCATAGCAGGGATTGCTGTCTCACCAAAATGTGGAGCACCATTTTTAACTGCTTCTTTATTTGTTTAATGCTCTTTGATTGGAGAATAGACATTGTACATGTTACATTGATGAACATATAGATTTTTGGGGAGTTATTTTTAAAGAATTTGACAGGCAAGAAAGAGACATCCTGATTCTCTTGAAATGTATTACTAAGCTGTTAGGGTGTAACTAAGATACCTTTTCTCTATGGTGACTTCAGCCCTTTGTCTAAGGAATGACACACCTGGGATCTCTACAGAAGGCCCTACTTGTTCAACCAGGTCTGTTCATTCTAACTGGTTAGAATTGAAGCATTCTTGAGATCTGGACGCCCAGATTGTTAAACTTGCTGCTTGCTGGAGGGCAGGTGTTCTTCCCTCAGTCTCCTGCAGTTTACCCCACTGCCTATACATCTTGATAGTCAACCACAGACCCAAGAGAATGGCTCCAAAGTTATCTGAAGATAAGTCTATGCATTGCTTTCTCTTCTCCAGTATTTTATTCCACAAATCCCACTGAATTAACCTCTCCAAACGCTGCTGTTTCCTCAACCTAGGGAGAGCATTGTGCTTGGTGGGTTCCCCTTTGCTGAACCACAGTTAGAAAAGTGCTAGTAGGCAGAAGGCTGAGGATATTCGGGGCTTACACTTTTTTGTTTCTCTTCTTTCAAGGATCACAATCTCAGGCCTCCTATTGCCCTATATCTTCTTGTTGGAGACTAAGCCCAACATGATGCCAGAAAAAAGAATTAGTGGTAAACAACTCTGTAAAGGGCCCAGCTGGCTTGTAATTAGCAAACTGCCTGACCGCATTACTAGGCTATTTGGCTGCTCATTTGTTACAATCGGTTGTTGTAACAGATATATACCGGGCGTACGGGGGGAGAGAGAGAGAGAGAGAGATGACACTGGTGAGAGGAGACCTTCCCATGCAGGCGGCAGAAATGAGACAGAGTAGTAGCCACTAGTCAGAGAAGCAGCAGTGGCAGAGACAGAGGAGAGCAGCTGAAGAAGCTGGGAGAGAGAAGCAGCAGCAGCAGAGACAGAGAAGAAGAAAATCTAACATGCAGGCAGTAAGAGAGGAAGAAAAGCCTCAGCAGTAGAAACAGGGACTCTAAAGAGAGAAAATGTGAATAGCCTTGACTGTAAATGTAAAAGCCTCTAGTGAGAAGGGATATATATTTTAAGGCCTTGCCTCTAAAAGAGAGAAAGCAGAGAAGGAAGCGCTTGGAGGCCTTTTGCCGTGGTAAAGGGAGAAATGAAGCGCTTGGAGTGGGTCTACTTCACTCCCAGTCAACCACCGAATGAGAGCCGTCCGGTTCCTGCCGGCTGGGACCGGACACTTCTTATATTTGCTTCAGATATTTTGTCCAGTTTTCCAGTCATTTATGGAGAAAAGTAAGTTTGAAGTCGTGTCAGTTACTTTGTGTAGGATGAAAGCAGAAGCACTAACCAGCATCATGAAAAATTAACTAAGAATTTAGTTTTTCCTTTCACCGAGGGGAAGAGGTTTCTGTTATTTTCTTGAAGGAAACTTGGAACACCAAATGTATTCCAAATATGATATAAAAATATACCAGCTTTAATACAAATTAACTTAGAGGTTAAACATCTTAATCATGATTATTTGCCTCTAAATCTTAGAGGATAGAAGAATTGAATTCTTTCTCCTGTGATGTCAGTCAAAACTTTTTTTTTTTTTAAACAGAAGCCCAGTTCTTAGCAATAGAATGAATATTGATTGAACTCACTATTTCCCTGAGAAAACTATCAAAGTATTGACAAAATTAGAACCATGTTAAAAATATACATGTACAGCCCAGAGAACAGATGGAATAAATAACAGAGGAATTTAGAAATAATTTTTAAAATCCTTGGTGAATGTTTTTCTTATGCTTCAGAATTGCCAATCATACTCTAAATCACAGTAATATTGAACTTAAAATAAAATATGGTTTGCATATCTTTACTCTCTGATATGACACACTGTAGTTAACATGGCATTTACAAAAACAAACATCCTATTAGATAAATTGAACTATTCATCCAGATAGCATTCACCTATTTCCTGAAATATTGAAGAGGACTCAGAGGAAATGAAGATGTAAAACAATAGCCTGGGTTTTTCTGGATCTCTGAATACATATCACTACTACACCAAGCAGAACGTCTGTGCTAACTTCAAAGACTCCGTTAATCGTGTGTTCTTGATTTTCTAGTTGACTTTGGTGGTATTGAATGGTTTCCCATCTTTTCGAAATTTTCCCTAGCAACTCTGCCAAGGGTTTCCTGTCATCCTGAGGCTCAGGATTGAAGATCCCTGTTGAATTTGTTGTTGGTAGTTGTTGTAGCTAAGGTAGCAGATACTTGGTAGTATTTTCCTATTTTCCTCAGCATCAGCTTCCAGGTCTTCCTTTCTCCTCCTTGCCCACCGGCATCAGACTCACTGAGGACTTTTATTGCCCTGACTTCTTAATCCTTTCATCTACAGGATTCCAAGCACCTTTATCCCACTTCATCTCTAATCTCAATTCCAGTCTTTAATCTCTTCCTCTTTCCCTAATTTAAGAAAGGGATGGATTTATGTTAGGGCTAAAGTCAAGAACCCACGCTGGGAACCTAGAACTTGATGTCACCACGAACTCCAGCATTACCCTGGAATTCTTGCCCATTCTCTCATTCCATTTCCTCTTTTAGCACTTTTAGTGTGGTCAGCAGCCATTTCACAAAGAACTTATCTTTCCTCTTTCATTCCCAGTTAGTTCTCATTGCCTTGTCTTGTGTCTTTATTCCTGATCTCAATCTTCTGATCTGCTGAAGAAAATATCTATTGCATTTTCATGCTGTCTGATTGTAGCTGGATCCTTACAGCTATTTAGTAGCCCATTTTTTCATCTTATTTGATTGCAACTGCTTTAAAATTGTAACCCTGGTACTGGTTCCCTCATTCCCCAAAGATGACTTATTTTCTACCTCAAAGATGACTCAGCATCCCTTCTTCTGGGTTTATACTCAAAGGGAATGAAATCACAATCTTGTAAAAATGTCTGCAGAATTATTCACAATAGCCAAGATAGGGAAACAACTGAAATATCTGTTGACAAATGTTGGGGATCCCCCAACATGAGGTCCAGCTGGCTTGTAGAAGAATTGGTGGTAAACAACTCTGACCCAGCTGATTTGTATCTTCCTTAGTGACGTAATGCCTGACCGCAGGACTAAGCTATTTGGTCACTCATTGGTACAATTGGATAAACGTGTTTCACTATACCCCTATTGGCTGTTGTAATGGATAAATAGAGTAGCAGCTAGTCAGGTAGTGGAAGGTGGCCCAAGAAGGAAGCAGCCAGACAGCAAGCGAGGGAGCGGCCCAAGGAGAAAGCAGCCAGAGAAGCAAGCAGCCCTGTCCAGAAGCAAGCAGCCCTGTCCTGAAGCAGCCAGAGAAGAAGCATGGAAACAGCAAGCAGCAGCCAGGAGCAAAGCTGCCTGAGAGACCACCGCCTGCTGCCTGAGAGAGTCAGAGAGGCAGCAGCAGCAGAGACAGCAGAGAGATCAGCAGCGGTAGAAGATGCAG
>PVKS010044170.1:0-14481 GCA_004027875.1 Aplodontia rufa
GTTCAAACCCCAGCACCACGTACACAACTAAGTGTTGGAGCAACTAAGGCCATGTGAAAAACTAAAGTTGTTTCTCTCTTTCTTGTCTCTCTCACTGTCCCTCTCTCTTAGGAAAAAAAAAAAAAATTAAAGCTTGACCAGGGGGACACACCTGTAATTCCCGCAACTTGGGAAGATGGAAAGTTCAAAGTCAGCCTGAGCAGTTTATGGAGACTTTGTCTCAAAATAAAACTTTTAAATAAGTATTGGGGTTGCTGCTCAGTGGTAGAGAGCTTCCCTAGCATGTGGGAGACTCTGGGCTCAATCCTCAGGGACTGAAAACACAAAACAAAAACTTAAACTTTTATTAAGGGAAATAGTCTAAGCCCTCATGACCTATTTCTTAAGATGAGGCCTTTTAGAATAAGAAACAGAAACTGGAACTTAAACACTTCACAGGATATTCTTGCTAACCACAAATTTACAGAATTATAGCTTTGCAACAAAGATCTCCTTTCACAACTTTTTGTAGATCCCTCTAGTAAATGACACTTTCCACTGTTTGTTCACACACACACACACACACACACACAAATTACAAAGTGGATTTTGTGTCTAAGGTACTAAACCCTATTAACTGAGCTTTTATACATCTCAAACGTTTCCCACATCCTTAGCCACACTGGAGATTTTTCTTGACTAGTCTGGCAGATAAAGAAAAAATAGTTTAAAAAAAGGCACAGCAGGGGCTGGAGCAGTGGCTCAGCGGTTTAGAGCACTTGCCTGGCATGCGTGAGGACCAGCGTCCAAACCCCAACACCACGTACACAACTAAGTGTAGGAGAAACAAAGGCTGGATGAAAAAAAAAATAAAGCTGATTCTTTCTGTTTCTCTTCCTCTCTCTTTTTAAAAAAAAAAAAAAAAAAGAAAGAAAGAAAAAACACACAGTATTAGGGCGGTAATCCCAGCCTGTAATCCCAGCAGCTCAGGAGGCTGAGGCAGGAGGGTCTCAGGTTCAAAGCCAGCCTCAGCAACTTAGTGAGGTCCTGTCTCAAAATAAAAAAAATAAAAAGGGCTGGGGTGGGCTGGAGCAGTGGCTCAGCGGTTACAGTGCTTGCCCAGCACGCAGGAGTACCCCAGTTCAAACCCCAGCACCACATACGCAGCGAAATCTTGGAACAATGAAAGCCACATGAAAATCTGAAAATAAATTGTTTCTTTCTCTCTCTCTCACTGTCCCTCTCTCTTGGAAAAAAAAAAAAAGGCTGGGGAAATGGCTCAGTGAATAAACGCCCCTGAGTAATAAAAAGAAAAGGGCAGAGAATTGTTTAATTTTTATTCCTTTGATTACTGGTAGGTTAATATATATTTTTTTCCATATTTCTCAGTGGTTTGCATTCCACCCTCAGGGGGATTGCCTCCTTTTCATCTTCTTTTACCTTTTTCTATTAGGGCATTGATAATTTTCTTTTTATTTATTTATTTATTTATTTTTATTTTTTTTTTGTTTTTTTATTTTTTAATTTTTTATTTTTTTAATTTTTTTATAATTTTCTTATTAATTGAGGAACTTATCAAATGTTATAATATTAGCCCTTCATCATATCTATCTTTTTCTTCATTTGTATGTTTCCTGATTAAGTGGCTAATCCACCAGTCTTTAACGTTATGGTTTCTGTCTTTCATGTCATACTTGGGCAGTCCTTCCCTAACCATGACACTTTCCATTTTTCTTTTTAATTTCCTTTCTTTGTTTTTCCTAGTATTTTGTTTCCCTTTATTTAATATTGAATATAATCCATCAGACATTTATTTGGGTATATAAGATGGGAAGAGCTGATGATTTTTCCTCCCAAAGCTTCTGGCTCCTCATCCCAGTGACTTTCATGAATAATCCATGAATGGCAAACTTGTGGCCCCAGGGAAGTCCGTCTCCAGGGCCTCTGGAAGGCATTTCTAATTGAATGCAGAACTCCTCCATAAACCTTCTACCTGTGAGATTCGGCATCAAAAGGAAGCTTTTTGTCACTCACTAGACTAATCCATGCTTTTCCCTACCGATGTGTAATGACTTTATTAAATAATACTTTTCTTTTTTTAGGAGAGGGAGGGACAGTGAGAAAGAGAAAGAATCAGTTTTATTTTAGTTTTTCATGTGGCTTTTGCGGCTCTGACACTTTGTTGTGTATGTGGTGCTGGGGTTGGAACCAGTGTCCTCGCGCATGCCAGGCAAACGCTGTAACAGCTGAGCCACCGCTCCAGCCCCTAAATAATGCTTTTTTAATTCTAGATCTGCCTTTTCTGTTCTGTTCAGATACCTGTCGTCTTTTGCCAACTCCTATATACAAAGTGGATATAACTGAAGGCACAGGCCTTATACTTTTTCAACATTTTCTTGTCTTTTTTTCTCTCATTTTAAACTTTCAATTAAATGTATTGCATCGAAGCATCTCAAATAAATAAAAAATGGAAATTCATGTTAGATTTTCTAATCTAGGTACACAATATTTCATTTTTTTTTAAGAGAGAGGGACAGTGAGAAAGAGAAAGAGAGAAACAATTTTTATTTAGTTTTTCATGTGAGCTTCATTCCTTGGACACATCATTGTGTACGTGGTGCTGGGGTTTAAACTCTCGTACTTGCACATGCCAGGCAAGCACAGTAACCTCCAAGCCACTGCTCCAGCCCCATTTCTTTCATTTTTTAAGGACTCCTCTTATGTCTCTTTTATTTTTTTTTTTTAAGAGAGAGAGACAGTGAGAGAGAAAATCAATTTTATTTAGATTGTCACGTGGCTTTAGTTGCTCCAACACTTCATTGTGTACGTGGTGCTCACACCAGGCAAGCACCATAACCACTGAGCTTCCGCTCCAACCCCAAGGAAGAACAAATTTGATGGCAAGAAAATAATGTGTTAAGCATGCTGGCACACGCCTGTAATCCCAACAACTCTGGAGGCTGAGACAAGAGGATTTGCAAGTTCGAGGCCAGACTCAGCAATTTAGTGAAGCCCTAAGCAATTTAGCAAGACTGTCTCAAAATATAAAGGGCTGGAGATGTGGCTCGGTGGTAGAGCACCAATAGGATCAATCCAAAAATAAATAAATAATCCAATACCAGAAAGGAAAGAAGGAAAATAATGGGTTCCGTGCTGGGCATGAAGACACACGCCTATAACCCCAACTACTTGGGAGGCTGAGGCAGAAGGATTGAGAGTTTGACGCCAATCTGGGCAACTTAGTGATGCCCTGTCTCAAAATAAAAGCTTTAAATTGGCTAGGGATGTAGCTCTGCGTTACAAAGCTTGCCTAGCATGTGCAAGGCCCAAGGTTCAATCCTCAGTATTGCTGGGGCAGTGGGCAGGTGAGAGAAAATAAATGATTTCATTTTGGACATGTCTGAAGGGATGGCCAGTAGAAATCTGGACCAGAGACAAAGATTCAGAAGGAAACATCACACAGGTAGTGTTGGAAACCTTGGAATAGGAAAAGTCACGCTGGAGAGGTCAATGAAAGAACTGGAGAGCACCAGCCTCAATGCTGAGCCAAGGGAGAGGAAATGAGGATCTTTATTTCTCGTTTTGTTTGTTTTTTGGTACTAGGGATTGAACCAGGGGTGCTTTACATGCTGAGCCACATCCCCAGCCCTTTTTATATTTTAGTTTGAGACAGGGTCTCACTAAATTACTGAGGCTGGCTTTAAACTTGCGATCTTCCTGCCTCAGGAAGATCCTGAGTCCCTAGGATTACAGGTTGCGCCATCTCCACTGTGCCTGGCCAAAGATAGATTTCAAGGGAGAGGAAGTCAAAGATGTGGTCAAAGACCAAAAAGGAGGAAATTAAAGACAGCCCTAATAGCTAGGAGGTGGGTGGGTCACTGGTGACCTTAGTAGTGTCAGGGGGCCCCTGTTGTAATGGGGCCAGTCACCTGTGCTGAATCCAGGAGAGGTGAGAAAATACAGACTTCCTTCAGGGCCGCTCCTTCAAGAAGCTTAGCAGGGAAGAGATGGTAAGAAATGAGGTACTAAGATGGATGAAGGGGCAAGAATCTAGATTTTTTAGGTGGTGGGAACATGGGGGTGGTCCTAAACTGAAAAGGAAAAAACTAGAGAGATAAACTAAAAGCTTGAGAAAGAGACAGTGATGTGTAGTGTAGAGAGCATAGCACTGGCAGTCAAGGGGGCCCCAGATTTGGGAGGTGGAGGCAGAGGCAGGAGGATCAAAAGTTCAAGGTTGGCCTGGGCAACTCAATGAGATGCTGTCTCAAAAAATAGAACGGGGTTGCTCAGCGGTTACAGCACTTGCCTGGCCTGCACAAGTATGTGGGTTCAAATCCCAGCACCATGTACACAATGTTGGAGCAACGAAGGCCACATGAAAAACTGAATAAAATTGATTCTCTCTTTCTCTCTCTCTCTTTTTTTTTTTTAGAGAGAAGGACGACAATGAGAGAGAGAGAGAGAGAGAAAGAGAGAATCAATTTTTATTGAGTTTTTCACATGGCTTTTGTTGCTCTGACACTTAGTTGTGTACGTGGGTGCTGGGATTTGAACCTGTGTACTTGCGCATGCTGGGCAAGCACGGTAACCACCGAGCCACCGCTCCAGCCCCCCCCTCTTTTTTTTTTTCCTCTCTCTCTCTTTTTAAAACAAAACAAAACAAAAATAGAAGGGGAGAAGTGATGGCACACACCTGTAATCCCATGACTCAGGAGGCTGAGGCAGGAGGATCACAAATTCAAAGCCAGCCTTAGCAATTTAGAGTGATCCTGCCTCAAAACAAAAAAATAAAAGGATTTGAGGATATGGTTCCATGGTTTTGTTCCTTAGGTTCAATCCCTGGTATAAAATAAAATAAAATAGGCTGGGAATGTAGCTCATCGGTAGAGCACCCCTGGGATTAATTTCCAGTACCATAATCCAGGTGCAGTGGTGCACATCTATAATCCCAGGGGTTTGGGAGGCTGAAGCAAGAGAATTGCAAGTTCTAAGCCAGCCTCAGCAATTTAGCAAGGCCTTAAGCAACTTAGTGAGACCCTGTCTCCAAATAAAATATAAAAAGGACTGCGGATGTGGCTTATTGGTTAAACACGCCTGGGTTCAATCCATGGTTCTAAAAAAAAAGAAAAAAATTCAGTAGAGTAAGGAAAGATGCAAGTGAAGGAAACAGAGGGAGAGAAGAGTGGCTGCAGCTCAAGAGTAACACAGGATCATCCGGGACAAACCTGAGTCCTCCCCTGACAGACCCGGATAGATACCGAGGGCTTGAGCAAAAGAGGATTAGGGTGTTATACCGAGGGCTTGAGCAAAAGAGGATTAGGGTGTTACCGGGGAGTTGTCAGGGAAGGGTCCTTGTCTCTGCGTGATGGTGGAGTATAGGCTGGGTTTTAGGGATTAGGTGTTTCTTGTTTGAGGATGGAGGATAAGATTCAAAATGGTGTTGCCTAGGTCAAGTTCTACCTACCAAGTAGCACGAATAATAATAACAATAATAGGGGCTGGAGCGGTGGCTCAGCGGTTTCGGCGCTTGCCTGGCAAGCGCGAGGACCCGGGTTCAAACCCCAGCACCACAACTAAGTGTTGGAGCAACGAAGGCCATGTGAAAAACTAAATAAAGCTGTTTCTCTCTTTCTCTGTCTCTCTCACTGTCCCTCTCTCTTTAAAATAAATAATAATAACAATAATAAAAACAATAAAAATACGATGGACGAAATCATGCTGAGCAAAGTTAGCCAAACCCAGAGAGTCAAGGGTTGAATGTTTTCACTCATTTGTGGAGGCTGGAGCTAAACCCAGGCCTGTGTGAAAGGTAGTTAATCTCATGTATGAGACCCAGCAAAGGCGTAGCAACTCACAACCTAGGGCAATCATAGATATGTAATGAGGGGGGACCTGTGGGAGGAGAGAAGGAAGAAAAATAGGGATCTAAGGGGTAATTCCGATTTAAGAATATATGCATATCATATTGTTACTTTAAATGCATTTATGATTTACAATAACTCAATTCCTTAATAAAAAATATTTTAAAAATAATAAAAATAAATCTTTAAAAGACAGAGAGAAAGCAGCAGAGAGGGTTTTGAAGGGATGGGCTCTGCAGTGGGGCCCCTGTTAGCACTCTTGGTTGTACAGGAAGGATTAGCAACTCCGAAGAAAAGGAGATCCCATCTCTGAGCGCCCCCACACCCACCGCTGTGGCAAAGGAGCATTGTGGCTGATAGCCAGGGAGGTGTTTCAACCACTTTTCTAGAGCTGGGAACGGCTGGGCCTCCTGACTGTGGCAGACTGCAGACAGAGCTTAGGATCCCAGCTGAGCCGGGAAATTGCAGCTCCTCCTGGCCAAAGGCCTCAAATTTCCCTGATTCTATCCTGGGAGAAGAGATCTCCAGAAGAGGGTCTGGAGGCGGTTCCAGAGCAGGGCAGAAATGGCAGTCGGGACCACCTTGAGCCTTGACAAGTGATGAAAAAGAATTTCTGCACATGTCAGTAGAGGTACAGAGATTTATTTAAGAGAGCAAGGAATACACATTCAAGGGAGAATGTGGGCCGTCTCAAGAGTGAGATGTGTTTTAAGGGGTTCCTCTGCTCTTTTGTTGATTTGTTTATTTTTTGTGTGCTGAGGATTGTACCCAGAGAGGCTTTACCGCTGAGCTACACCCCCAGCCCTTTTTATTTTTTATTTTGAGATAGGGTCTACACAAAGTTGCTGAGGGTGGCCTTGAATTTGTGAGCCTCCTGCTTCAGCTTTGGAGTCACTGAGATTACACCACCCAGCCCAGAGGGCCCTTCTTCTAAAGGAAATTTGGTGAGAGGTGGGTATGGAAAGGTAATCAGACATGATATCAGCCTGGTGATATCCAGATGGTGGTTTGTGGTGGTCTAGTCCTTTTTAGGAATTTTAAGCTAACGTGGTCTTCATTATCTGAACGTAGATAACATTGGAAATTCCCCTAAATTATAAATTTCCTAAAATGTCCTATCTATTTTTACTTAATCTATTTTTATGTGGGATAATTAGCAGCCTACAAGGTAGATTTACAGATTTCCCAGAAATCTAGGGGTGACAGACCTAGGAGAGAGACAGGCTTAGGGAGTGATAGGCCTGGAAAAGTATGTGGAACTTTCAAACTCTATTTCCAGCCAGGCATGGTGGTGCCCACCTGTAATCCCAGCAGCTTGGGAGGCTGAGGCAGGAGGATCAAAATTTCAAAGGTAATTTAGCGAGGCTCTGAGCAATTTAGCAAGACCCCGTCTCAAACTAAAAAAAATAAAATGGGCTGGGGATGTGGCTCAGTGGTTAAGCACCCCTGGGTTCAATCCTCGGTACCAAACAACAGCAACATTTTATATAATATATATTATATATGTATTATATTTCCTTGTCTATCCTTTATGTCTCCTTTCTATCAATTTCTTACTTCTATCCTACTTCAGTTTAATTGGTCTGATTTGAAGTCTGGGTGTGGAGAATTTTTTGGGGGGAGGTGTACCAGGGATTGAACTCAGGGACACTTTCCATTAAGCTACTGTAAAAAAGGAATAATGATAGTACTGTTATAAATTTAGGCAGATGTTTATTGGAGTTGTGGCTCTCGGGCCAATCTCACCTGTGCCGCCATAATGAGGGCGGGCTACCTCCCCTGCTCTTTTTATTTGGAGACGTGGCCTCACTAAATTGCTAAGATAGGCTTTGAACTTGCTATGCCCCCAGCGTAGCCGGGATTACAGGCATGTGACGCTGCGCCTGGCTAGGTGTGGGGAATTTTATTTATTTATTTTTGGGGAAGATTTTTAAAGTTTCCAGGCTGCTTCTAATGTGCAGCCATGACTGGGCCCCACTGGGGTAAAAAGTGATTTAGAGGGGCTGTAGTGGTGGCTCAGTGGTTACAGCACTTGTCTGGCATGCGCAAGGGCACAGGTTCGAACTCCAGTACTACATGCACAACAAAGTGTCAGAGCAACGAAAGCCACATGAAAAACTAAATAAAACTGATTCTCTCTCTTTAAAAAAGGAAAGAAGAAAGAAAGGAAGGAAGGAAGGAAGGAAAATTGATTTAGAGCTCTTGGAGACAGAGTCCCCAAGCCTGGGGAGCAAGAGGACTAAGAGAAGCTCTGCTGTCCTGGCTGGAGCAGTCCCTGGTGGGGACAGTGAACATACCCACCTCCCCCAGGAATAGCACAGTAGGATGAATTCGTGCCTGGTTCTGTCCTTCAGTCAGGACCTGATTTTCTTCCCAACCTCCTGCCCTAAGTTAAACCATAGAGAGGCCATCAGCCGCTGGGGAGGAACAGGAGGGCCCATTTCAGGAATATGATCGTAATTATGGCAAACAATAGTGTGTGTGTGTGTGTGTGTGTGTGTGTGTGTGTTTTCAGGGCTGCCTATTCAACCGAAAAACAAAAGCGGCTCTGAGACTGAGCTAAGGTTTACCAAGTGACCACGATGACTCATTGTGCTTGGCTGCTGAGGGCCACAGGGCTGCCACCCCCGGTGGGGCGGGGCCTGGGTGGGAAGAGGGGAAGGTGCAGAGATTCCTGCAAGCTTCCCACCCTGCCCTGGGGCAGGCTGCCTTTCTGTTGTGGTTGTTGTTTTGTTGTTGTTTGTTTGTTTTTAATTGCTGTTGTTTTAAAGAGAGAGAGGGACAGTGAGAGAGAGAGGGAGAGAATCAGTTTTATTCAGTGACACTTTGATGTGTACGTGGTGGTGCTGGGGTTCGAACCTGAGTCCTCCCACATGCCAGGCAAGCACTGAAACTGCTGAGTCACCGCTCCAGCCCTTTGTTGTTGTTGTTTTGTTTAACTAGAGGGCAGGGGGACTTTGGGGCCCACCTGATACTTTTGTAAAATTTAAGATAGAAAATATAACTTTCCAAATTGATTCTTTATTTCATTGTCCCTCTCTCTCTTTAAAAAAAAAAAAAAGAAAGAAAATATAACTTTTTTCTTACTGTAAAAAATTTTCCATCGTGAACAAGCAGTCTCTCAAAGGCACAAGGATGGTGATGCACAGTAGTAAGTTAAAAATGTGGCCTTTTCAAAACAAGCCTGAAGCTGTGAGGAGGGGTCCTTGCTAGGAGACAGGGCCAGGCAGAAGAGCTCCTGTGGTGGGAACTTACAGCCTGCAGATTTTTATTTACTTATTTATTTTTTAAGAGAGAGAGAGGGAGGGAGAGAGAGAGGAGAGAATAAATTTCTTTTACTTTTTCATCTGGCCCTCATTTCTGCAACACTCAGTTGTGTTTGTGGTGCTGGGATTTGAACCCGGGTCCTTGCACATGCCCGGCAAGCAATCCAAGCATTAACCACCGCTCCAGCCCCATTGCCTGCATATTTGAGGGCATGAAGGAAACCCGCACTACACTTGCGGTGTCCAGCACTGTAGCCACTTGCCACATGTAGCTGTGAAAGACTTGAAATGGGTTCATCTCATTGAAGAAGTGAAATACATATTGAATTTCCAAGGCTTAGTGTGGGGTATATAAAATGGATCACCAATAATTTACTAATACCTTTAATACTACTTGTTGCAATGATAATCTTTGTGTCAACTGAACTGTGTTGTTTAATTTCACCTGATTTTTTTTTTTTTTACAGAGCCAGGGATCAAATCTGGGATCTAGGCAAGCACTGGCCACTAAGCTACACCTGCTGACCCTTCATTTTTACCTTTTATCTATGGCTTCTAGAAAATCTGAAGTACGTGTGTGGCTTCCATTAAATTCTATTGGATAATGCTATACACTAACCCTTTAACCATTGAACTTTTATTGGACACCTCCTTTGCTCAAGGAAGCATGAAGTTACAAAAGCCATTTATAATAATAGCTCCAGTTTTTATAAGGTTGACTACTGGCCAGGTCCTTTGCACTGATTTAGTAACTGGCCCTAAGTCGGAAAACTAATCTGCCGCTTCCAGAACCCCCATTAAAACCATGAGGTCAAAATGGCTCCCGGGTGTCAAAGACCTTAGGGACTATTTGGGGTACACCTCCCAACACGTGCTCTGACACACAAGGTGTCACACAGCAGAGAACACCCAAGTTAAAAACCCACCACACTCAGGGCTGGAGCAGTGGCTCAGTGGTTTTGGTGCTTGCCTGGCAAGTACAAGGACCTGGGTTCAAAACCCCAGCACCACTTACACAATTAAGTGTTGGAGCAACTAAGGCCATGTGAAAAACTAAATAAAGTTGTTTCTCTCTTTCTCTGACTCTCTCTGTCCCTCTTTCTAAAAAAAAAAAAAAAACCACCACACTCAAAAACTCACCAAAGTCATAGCCAAACTACAAATAGACCACCCTCAGGTGCACGTAACACACACTTTTTAGTACTTTTTTTTTTTTTTTTTGAGAGGGAGAAAGTGAACCAATTTTATTTATATTTTCATCTGGCCTTTGTTTCTGCAACACTTGGTTGTGTATGTGGTGCTGGGGTTCGAACCTGTATCCTGGCGCACAGCCAGGCAGGCACAGTAACCACTGAACCACCGCTCCACCCCACCCCCACCCCCTAATACTTTTTAATCCAATTGAAAGACAAAGACACAGCAAGCTAGATGAAGTGGCACCCATCTGTAATTCCAGTGACTGGGAGGCTGAAGCAGGAACACCAGTATCACAAGTTCAAACTCAGCCTCAGCAATTAAGCAAGGTCCTAAGCAACTTAGAGAAGCCCAGTCTCAAAATAAAAAACGTGTTTGGGAATGTAGCTCGGTGGTAAAGCACCACTGGGTTAAATCCCCAGTACAAAAACAAAACAAAAAGAGCCATGGGTCTCTATCTTGGCCATCCAGGGTAATCACCAGGAGACTTTTGAAAAAATCCTCATGCCTGGGCCCCACGGCTAGAGATTCTATATAATTGTGATTTTGGACCAGGGCTTTTTCTTGAGGGGGGGGGGGCGGCAGGGATTAACCCCAGGAGCACTTAACCGCCCAGGCACATCCCCAGCCCTTTTTAAATTTTTTTGAGATAGGGTCCAGCCGTGCTTCTTAGGGCCTCCTTAAGTTGCTGAGGCTGGCTTTGAATTCGTGATCCTCCTGCCTCTGCCTCCCAAGCCTCAGGGATTATAGGCATGTGCCATCGCACCTGGTCACTGGGATTTCTAAGGTCTTTCCAGGTGATCCTAATGTGTAGCCCTGGTTGAGAACCACTGGAGAAAAAAACTAACTGGTTTATTTGTTACTGGGTTTCCCAACCCCACCTCTCTCTTTGCTCTTCCAGTCTGTACAGCCCACCCAGTTATAACCAGGTCAGGCTGTCCTGATGCCCCAAATTAATGATAGGGTTGCTGGAGTGAACAGAGCTCACTGTGATGTAGGACCATAGAGCTTCTCTAAGGAAGAGCATTTTGACTTGGCTCTTTCTGAACAGACGCCTTTTTAAAAAAAGTCAGCTGCTTTTGGGGGCATTCTGTTCCACTATTCCTTCCTAGCATTATACTTATTTTTAAACCTATATAAACACATGCATGACCACTGGATGAAAGCAGCAGGAGACTGTGGCAAGCATAAGGGGCATGAAGTTCAGGTCTGCTCTGCGGCTTCTAAGGGCTCAATTTCCCCATTCATGAAGTGGGTGGTTGGCTTCAAAAGGACCCTTCCAGCTTGGACATTCCAG
Source organism: Aplodontia rufa (assembly GCA_004027875.1). Taxonomy (NCBI): domain Eukaryota; kingdom Metazoa; phylum Chordata; class Mammalia; order Rodentia; family Aplodontiidae; genus Aplodontia; species Aplodontia rufa. Next base: position 11,598 of record PVKS010044170.1, read on the forward strand.
GATTCAAGATCAAGGTCAGACTCTGCCCTAGATTTTGTGACCAATCCTGCAGCCAGAGAGCAGGGCTGACTCCTTTGCTAGTGCAGATCCAGAACTGCAGGCTGTGATGGAGACTTCACCTTTGGAACAGAAATTTCCATCTGCATCCTCTCAGTACAGCATACTATCTGTCCTCCCCACCCTCACCCCACCTCCTGTAAACCAGCCTGGGGAATCAGATCGTGGAGAAACTTCGATCTCTTTATCTACAAGGCACAAGGATAGCCTTGCAAAGCCTGCCATGGGTGTGGAGGTGGTGTCTGGGAACGTTTCACATTTTTCTAGCAAGTTTCATTCCGGTATTCTCTGGAAGGGACCTTCTTCCAGGGAGGCAGTAGGGGAAAAGGTGATGCGAAGAAGGAAAAAAAGCGCGTGGGGCAGGAGGGAGTCTTCTTTGGACGGAAATATTGCAAGGTTTTGAAAAAACTATCCAGTGGCAGTCGTTTAGGAAGAACCAAGGACTGGGGTATGGGCCTGCCCTTGTCACTGTGTGATTAAAAAGACATTTAATGATATCAAGCTGCTGAGTACAAGAGACCACTCTCCAAGCTTCGTTTTGCACCCCCTCCAGCCCACCACCTGCATTGCTGCCCACATTGGCCCTAAAATGCACATCTGACTGCACCCCCACTCCCACCCCACTGCCTCTTATATCTATAGTGGAAAAAAGTAAAATCTAAACCAGGCACAGTGGCACATACATGTAATCCCAGCTCTTCAGGAGGCTGAGGCAGGAGGATCTCAGCAGGTGCTAGCTGCCCTGCTCAATTTAGCAAGACCCTGTCTCAAAATAAAAAATAAAAAGGGCTGAGGATATAGCTCAATTGTAGACAACCTCCCCACCCCCGAAAAAAAAATTTTGAAGCTTCTCTTTTGCATTTGAAGCCATTCAAAATCAGGTCCCACGCTTTTTTTTTTTTTTAATCTCATCTCATGGATATTTATGCCTGTCTCCTGCTCTCCAGCCCACTCAGCCCCTTCCCCCTATTGTCCTATGTCCATGTTCTCCTCTGGACAGCCCCGAGCTCCAGAGGGAAGGACAGTGGCTTGGCCACATCTGGCTGTGTCCTTCCTTTAGCTCCCATCCAGTTCCTGGCACATGGGCTCAATAAAAGTTTGATGCTTGAATGACCCACTAACTAGGAACTACATATGTAAATTAAGGCCTTGGACTGGACAATTTCTAAACTCCCTCCTGGCACTAACTGGAAACTGTTCTCCAAGGCTCAGGCTGCTGATGTAGCTCAGCGGTACAAGGCTTGCGTAGCGTGTGTAAGGCACCTGCAAAAAAAGAAAGAAACAAAGAATATGACTCAGCTCATACTCATAGCTGCTGTAGATTGGAAACCAGAAAAAAAGAGACAGGTAATCTGACAAAGGGTGTGAAAGTTTTTAAATAGCTGGGCCTAGAGGGCTCACCTGTAATCCCAGGGGCTCCAGAAGGCTGAGGCTGGAGGGCTGCAAATTCAAGGCTAGCTTCAGCATTTAGTGAGACTCTCTACAATTTATGGGGTCCCTGTCCCAAAAAAAAAAAAAAAAAAAAAAAAAAAAAAGGACTGGGGTTGTTGCTCCATCAGTGCTAAAATCCTCAGTACAAAAAAAAAATTTTATTAGCATGATAATTTTTCATAAAGCATAAAGCTCAAATTACAATGCAATCAAAAATGTGGAATCACATTAAAGAATGTACTTAATGGCACTGAGTTGTCCACTTGCAAATGGATAAGAGGCTGAGGGTGTAGGGTGTAGCTCAACTGCAGAGCAATTGCACAGCATGCGTGAATCCCTGGGTTTGAACCTCTAGCATTGCAAAAAAAGAAAAGAAAAGAAAAGAAAAGAAGGGCCTGGAGTGGTGCTCAGCAGTTACTGTGCTTGCCTGGCATGCGCAACGACACAAGTTCAAACCCCAGCAACCACGTACACAATGAGGTGTTGAAACAACAAAACCCACATGAAAAACTAAATAAAATCGATTCTTTCTCTTTCGTTCACCATCCCTCTCTCTTTAAAAATAAATACATAGGGCTGGAGTGGTGGCTTAGTGGTTTTGGCGCTTGCCTGGCAAGCACGAGGACCCGGGTTCAAACCCCAGCACCACGTACACAACTAAGTGTTGGGGCAACTAAGGCCATGTGAAAAACTAAATAAAGTTCTTTCTTTCTATGTCTCTCTCACTGTCCCTCTCTCTTTTAAAAAATAAATAAATACATACATACATACATAAAAATAGAAAGGAAAAGTGGGAAGAGAGAAGAGAGAGAAAGAAAAATACAGTTAAGATGGCAAATTTTGTGTAAAACGTATTTCATCACAATTAAAAAAAAAAGACCACACTGAATGTGCATGTTACCCCTTAGCTCTCTTGTGGTATGGGACTGTAAATCAACCAACAAAAACCCTTTTAAATAGGAAAGACATTTAAACCTTTTATTCTTAGAGAAAATGGAGAAGGGAGAGTCCCTGATTTGATAAAATGTTCAAATGTAGTGATATTTAAAGACCCTACTTTTACCAGTGTCCAGAGGTCTCTGCGGTCACTCAGCCACCAGTCTAGGAAACAAGCAAAAACACAGTCATTGGCTGACCACAGGAAATGTCAGCTGACTATCCGAAGAACCAACTTTATGATGTTAAGTGATCAGGAGGGGTAGCTTGCGGAAATTTATACAGCTGGCCAGTTGAAAACCAAGATTCAAAACTACTTTTGAGTATGGGATGAGTTGAAAAAACAAAGACCCAAAATTTGTGCTCTTTCCTCTGCACCATGGTCCTCTTCCTCAGAGGCTGTAATATTTAGAAGGGCTTTCTTGTCTGGGTTGATTTAATTTTCTGTTTGCTTTGCGTC
>PVKS010044171.1:0-14495 GCA_004027875.1 Aplodontia rufa
ATGGCTCACAAGCCTCAAATATTCACAAAGGGACCTTTACAGAGGTTTCCTGAACACTGCATTAAACTCCCCAGGGACAACAACCCTCCCTTCCCGCAGTACCTGGCTATGGAGAGGTAACTAATAAGTAGTCCTACTGGTTGGTCTGCTCCCCAAATTAACTTCAGACACAAAAATAAATTCGAGATGGATCAGAGAACTAAAACGGAAAAGCTAAAGCTGGAATCTTCCAGAAGAAAACAGAGAAAATGAAATCAATTGCAATCTAGGCTTAGGCAAAGACATCTAGGACAAAACAGGCACTTAATCATATAATAAAATAAACGGATTGGTCAACATTAAATCCTTCAAATTCTGCTGATCCAAAATGCTATTAAAATGAGTACAAGCCTCAGTTTGGGAGAAAAAATTTCAATATCTGTGAGTGATCATTTGTACATAGAATATACAAAGAACTGTAAATAATGATAAAAGACAAACTTTGAAAATGTGCTAAAAGACTCAGAAGTGCAACTTAAAACCACAAGAAGATACAATTTCTCATTCATTAGAATTGGAAAAACCCTCCCTCAACAAATGGCGAGAAAGAAGAGGAACCAGGCGGCTATTCCGTGTGGAGGAACAGCTGTTGGGCAGTTTCTTATGAATTCCGCTCCTAGGTATTACCCAGAGGAGTGAAAACACTTGTGTCCAGCACAGATTTAGTCATGAATGTGCCCAGCAGCTTTCTCTATAAAAGCCACCAAGACAGACAGCCCAGATGGCATTATCCGGAAAACAGATTTGGAAAGCTGAGATGCACACACCCACCTGTGGAGCAGGAGCTGGTAATGGGATAGAAAGGAGCAGCAACTGCTGGTGGGTCTCCACCTCGTGCAGAGTGGAAGGCAGACACGAAGGAGCACAGGCTGCGGGACTCGGCTCTTCCGGGACTGCAGAAAAGACACATCCCCAAGAAAGCTGTGGTCGGCATGGCCTAGAAAAGGGCCCAGGGAACTCTCTGGCTTACTGCACCTCCATAATTTGGGGTGGACACGAGTTACAGAGGCGCTCATAGTTGAAGGAACTCAGCGCTGAACGCCAGGATCTGTATGCAAATTATACTTCCATCTAAACCAAGAGGGAGGAGCAGCTGTCCTTGAAAGGTGGGAAGTGTCCCCTTGTCAGGGAGAGTCTGCAAGCGTCAGTTCCTCCTGCTGCCCTCTCTGAGTCAGATTGCAGGGGAAGAGGAGCCACCATGCCCTGATGTCTGCCAAGAGTGGCCGAATGGACGGACCGAGGGAGCTCTCCTGTGAAGGGAGAAACAGCAACCGCTCCGTGGGCCCCACGTCTGTCCTCTGGAAGGCTGTTTCCCAATTCTGGACAGCAAGGGCACCGGGGCTCTGTTGGGAACTAGTTCCTGGGTTTGTCAGTGACTAGCTGGAAGCCCGCTCCCTCCCCAGGCTTGAGACCCCTGAATGAGCGTGGGACTCCCAGCGTAGCAAGGCTTTTCCTTTAGAAGGTGGGTGGAGCAAAGCTGCCTCCAAGGGTCAAGACCTCCCCTTCCTTCTAGATGGGAGGCTGCCCCTCAGACTGCCCCACCGTCTGGGTTTCCACGGCTGCTTAGCAGATGGCCTCAAGTCATCAAAGGCTTCAAACAATGCGAGTTCACCAGCTCTGCAGTCAGAAGCCCAGGGTGCAGGCCCACCCTCCTTCTGAAGGAGCTGGAGGAGGGCTTTCCCAGCGGCAGGGGACACCCACAGTCCTTGGCTCATGCTCCATCCTGTCCTTCGTTTCAAAGCCAGCACCACTGGGTCTCCTCTGAGCCTTTCTCCTGCGGTCACTTTTCCATTCCCCTTTGCCTTTTCTCTAGCTCCCTTCTCCAATTTTTTTCTTTTTTAAAGAGTGAGGGACAGTGAGAGAGAGAGAATCAATTTTATTCAGTTTCTCATATGGCTTTCGTGGCTCCGATACTTCTTTGTGTTTGTGGTGTTGGGGTTCGAACCCGCGTCCTTGCGCATGCCAGGCAAGTGCCGTAACCGCCGCCTTCCAGCCCCAAGCTAAACTTTTTAAGGTTGCCGGGTGATGATCTTAATTCTGTCTCCAACCTTAATTCCCCCCTTCTATGTAGGGTAGCAGACTCATAGATTCTCGGGATTTGGCTGTGGATGGCTTTGGAGAGCTATCCTTCTCCACTCTCTGATGTTCCAGTCTGACCTTAACCCACCACTTCTGCGCTCTCTTGAAATGGACTTGGGTTGAGAGTTTGGTTCAGAGACGTACAAGTTGTGTGGAGAATGGTAAGAGCGGTGGCTGCGATTGGGGCCACCTACTCTGAGCATCCACAGTGCACCCCCAGTTGCTCAGCTTGTAAACGGCAGATCCAAAACAGGAACTCCAGTTTGTCTGACTGTAGAGACTTAATAGTAAGCCTCCTCCTTGTCTCTGAGTCTAGCTTCCTCTGAGCAGAGACTATGCAAGGATTAAAGTCATTAGCATGTGGAGAAGCCAAGACATAGAACTTTCCTTAGGTTGCTCCAAGAGTCTCAAGGCCTCTTTATGCAGGTCCTTTTCCTTCCTCCCTCCTTCCTTGTCACCCTCCCTCCCTCCCTTCCTTTCCTCCTTCTATCCATCCTTCCTTCCTTCCTCCCAAGATACCTGTGTTAACCTGGGTGCAGTGTGGCATAATGGTTACAATCCAGGCTCCAATTCAGGCTCCCTGGGTTCAGCTTCCATTACTGCTTCCCTGTGGGCACACCTCACTTCTGTAACCCTCCAGTGCCTCCTCATTTGAAAAACAGGCTTGTAATTCTGTCTGCTAAGTGTCAGCAGACTGGAAACCTTCGTGCTTGCACGGCACAAGGTAAAGCGTCGTTATCCACCCCGCAAGTCCATTACCAAAGCAGGCAGCTCGCAGGAGGGAGGGAGAGACCTTGGTTGATGTGGACTTCTCTCCCCTCTCTCACACTGCACAGGTTTGACAAGAAGTGCAGAATTGCAAAAGGATTGGAAGTTGCTAACGAAGACAGTTCCCAGCGTGGTATAAGTTGTGGTTAAGAACTGCGCGGTTCTCAGAGGAAGGAAGGACTCACTCACGACGCAGTCCTGGACCCCAGTTGCGCTGCTGGCCGTCTGTTCCCAGATGCAGTCTGCTCCCGCAGCCGTCCATGTATGAGCGTCATGTGTCACCAGGTCTGTCACTGCCTTGGACAGCATTTACTTAATGTTTTTCTTTAATCAACCATTATTCATACTTGACAACATTTATATAAAAAGGAAAGTTATGTTGCTATAGTAAAGGAGGCTGATTTGCTTATCAAGGAGAGAAACTGAAAATAAATACACAACTACACTCACAGTAATGAATCATTTTGTCCACACTGCTGGAAGTCACTCTGTATCCCAGCAGTACTGGAAGAACAGGCTTCCAGAGTAACCACAGCTGCCCAGAGCAGCAAGGACCCTGCATCTTGGCTCCTCGATGCTCAACTTTTCTGCTCCTGGTTTCTCTTCATTAGGTCGGGGGCCGGGGCCGTGCATGTGGCGGGGGGGCTAATAAAAACACCTGCCCTCACTGAGAAATGCCTGAGCCCAGCACCTCCACTCTGGGTCAGTCAATCTTCTCAAGAAATTCCACGATGCCATATCAGTGTTGAGGCTCCAGCTCTGAAGAAACCAAGGCACAGAGAGGGGAAGTGGGTTTCCTTGGATACACAGCTCGTTCCCGGGAGAGCATAGTGTGAACTTGAGTCCACCTGGACACAGAAGCTTGTGCTCACTGTCACATCAGCTGATGCAGAAGGGGATGCACTGTGGATAAGGAGAGGTGGGCAGTGAGCAGGTGCTCAGCGTGAGCCTGAGACGCTTGGGACTTTTTTTCTGTATTAACTCATCACAGATGTGGGATTGCATATCATTATCATTCCCATTTACAAAGGAGGCTGTAGGAGTGAAGCCTTTTTGACTAACTTGCAGCTAGTCACCAGAACGCCTGCACTGGAATCCGCAGGATCTGACCCCAGAGCCTGCGTCCCTACACCTGATACAGATAGCTGAACTGCTCAGGTCATCCGCCAGGGACAGTTCCAACTCTGCAATTGAACACTTGCCAGTGTGCCCCGGGCTCTTATCTACCACGCCTTCCTTTATTTCCTGTTTAGGATGGCATTGGATGACCTTGGCCTTCTACGAAAGCACCCTGATGCCTGGAAGGTACTCGTCCATTCATTCTCCTCGCCAGCGCTGGGGCGTCTGCTCCCTGCTCCACGCTAGATAGGAGGGCTGCTCGGCAGGTGGCGGCATAGAGACATTGGCATCCAGGGAGCTGGTGACTCAGGCCCTGCCCCAGCTATGGGACCTGCTTCCAGTCCCTCTGGGCGTTAGCATCCTCATCTGTGAAATAAGACTTTCCTGCATGTTCGTAACTTCTCTCTTCCATGAGAGTTTTCCAGACGAATCCTTACTCTATTTAAACCTCCTTAGTTCACTGTTTTCTGTTGAGAAAGGGTCCATCGTTATGATTTTCACAATTTTTTTCCATCTCTGAAGGTGATGTAGACCCATAATTCTATATGCTAAAACCTGTGGGCCACATGCACTTTGTCAACTATTTTTTTCCATATTCTGTGTGTGTTTTGTCTACACTGATGTCAAAGGACACAGTCCCACTTCTTCAGAGAATGGGTGTTCACAACACCTGAGAGCTTTCAGGACTGCAGATAAACTCTGCAGGGCACCGAGCTTGCTGTCAAATGAGCTCTGGGCTTGGAACTGTTGGTGAGGGATGATGAGTGGCCTTTCGTATGCTTTCAATAGAAATTTCGGAAAATCACAGTAAAGTATTAAAAAGAAAATAATCGATCAACTAGAAAGAAAGTCAGGAATCTCCATAGGTCATATCTAACTCATTGAACTTCTCAGCAAGATCATTGAATACCTACTGTGTGTTTGAGGTCAGTGACTTTCAGCCGGAGGCAACTTGGTCCCTCAAGGGACATTTGGCAATATCTGGAGACATTTTGGTTGTCACAGCTGGAGCTGGGTGTGCTGGCATCTAGTGAGTAGGCTGCACACTACGGTCCTCATGGTTAGGAGCCCTGGTCTAGTTCCGGGCACGTACTTTACTTCTAAAATATGTGTTTTATGTACATGTATACAGGCAAATATAAGTGCTCAACAAATTTGGTACTATTCACAAATATATAATTTTTACTTAACAAGGCTTCATAAATATTTTACAGTATCAAAAATCCTAACTAGGTGCAGTGGTGCATGCCTGTAATCCCAGGGACTCAGGAGGCTGAGGTAGGAGGGTTGCAAGTTCCAGACCAGCCTGGACAATTTAGTGAGACTCTGTCTCAGAATTTTAAAAAATTAAGAAATAAATGAATGAAGGGCTGTGGGTGGGACTGGGTTTAATACGCAGTAATGGCAAAAATAAAAAAATAAAAAACCTGGAATGAAAAACTTTCTTCAAACACATCCCTTTGTGCCTATAGAATATTCCACTAGAGAGATCATTTGTAGCCATTCCTTTATGTGAATATTGATTTTTCCCCATTATTGCCAACTGCTGATGGCCTCCGATTATTTCACTGGGTTCCAGGGTGTGGGTTTCTGTTAGCGGTGGGGCTCTCCAATTAAAGGGAACAAACTATGGAGACACGGGTAAGGAATCCTCGGCCTTGGAGCTGCTTTGTGGAAAACTTGTTCCAGTTTCCGTTAGTGCAGGAATTTGCACTTAAAAACTAGGGTCTTCTGGTATCAAAAAACAAACGTGGCTGGCAGAAGGGTTGAGTCACAGACCCAGAAAACTCTGACCTTCAGAAAGAGGAGAACGGCATGTGGGTCCCCACTGAGGGCCTACTCGGCCCTGAGGCATGGGGGACGATAGTCCCTTGGTGCTTGTGGTATTGCAGTCATCCGGGTGTGCAGAGGGAATGGAAACAGATCTAAGGCTGGGCAACAGAACAGCATAAGAATGGTGAAAAGAGCCCGGAGCCTGGAAGCCATGGCTCAGAGAGCCCTGGGAGGAGGGAGCACGCTGGAGCACCCATGTGCCCCGGGTGGAGACTGGAGGGGGATCCCTGGGGGCTCTCCCAGGCCAGTGGGATGGACTGGGAGAGCGGGAAGCGTCCTTGCTCTGTAAGAACAATCCCAGGAAATGACAGGATTCCTTCTGGAGAGTGGAGCAGTCAGCAGGTGTGTGCAGGTTGAGCAGACCTGAGACCTTGCCTTCCAGCAGGTGTGCGAGTACCTGGAGGGGCGAGGGGACTCTTCCCTCAGGTGGGAAGTGAGCAGTCTCCTGCGGACCACACTGCAGCTACAGGAAGAAGCTGCACATTTGCTCCTTTTTCGAAGCTGAAGAAGAGGCAGCTCATAGCGCAGAACAGGGCTGACCACTGCCTTGGTCATGTAAGCGTCACAGAGTTCTGGTGAAAAGGGGCGTGGCAGTGGTTCAATGATGCTTCATTATGACAGCTGGCCATCACCAGGGCACGGTTCATTTGGTCACTGCAGAGCTCCACCATGACTCTGGTGGAGAGGTGGTGACGGAAGAGGGTGAGACTTCAAGGAGTACTGGTTCGCCTCCCACCGGCACTGAATTGCGGTGTAACCCTAGACAAGTTAATGAATGGTTTTGGAATCCAGTTTTCTGGTAAAAAGGGGTTCGCTGAAGTGCTCATGGGTTTGCTCTCAAAAGCAAACGGAACAAGACCTCCCTAACGTTGATCCCAGGCCCAGGTGGAAGCTACAGTGGGGAGACTTGCCATGTAGTCCTGACCCTCTGCATTTAGGACTGTGCAACTCTTTCTAATGTCACTATGAGCTTCCTGGGCTATAGAACGGTGGCTCCTTGGTACGGAGCTGGCCTCGCTTGCATGAGGCCCTGGGTTCCAGGTCTAGGACTGCAAAGCAAACAAACAAGCCCGCGAGTTCCTTAACCCGTGTCTGCAGTGCCTGTCACCTTGACAGGTTGAGAGTGGCCTGCGAGCAGGACTGGGGACAGGGCCTGGGGGTGGCAGTCATGAGTGTCCGGAGGCTCCCAGGAGAGGCAGCTGAAGGACTTGGGCCAGCCTAGCATCAGCCCAACCCCTGGGACAGCTGAGCCTGGGCACCCAAACCCCAGCCCCCATATTGCCCCACAGTGGAGGCATTGGTCTCACCTCTGAAAGAGCCTGGCCTCCCACACCCTTGGAGAGTAAGCTGCTGGTGCCGCTGTCCCCGTTTAGGGGACAGCTCCTGCATGTTCCGCAAAAGCCCACGTGGTCTGAACTTCTGCTCTCAGCTGGTTCATAGGAAAAGGGAAAAGGACACAGTCTGTGTGACTAAGTCATTCCCTGTCACTCCAAAGATGAATTGTCCTGGGCCGGCGAGGACTTTGAGTCACGGTCGGCGATGTCCTCATTTGGCAGGGTCAGGAAGTGGCCTTTTTTCCAGTGGCCTGCTTACTTTGCCCGAGGTGTGAGTGGCATCACCTAGGTTAGTGTGGCTGGCACACAGCACTGCACTGGCAGCCTGTCCAGAGTGTCCCTGTGACACCTGCCTGGGTTCTGACCTTTGGTGGGACTGAGTCCTGTCTGCCACTCTACCCAAGCAACCTTCAGCCAGTTAGAATTGCTCAGTCTCAGTTTCCTTACCTGTCAAACGGGGAGAGCTATGCTTCCTGGTTCATAGGTTTTGTGAGGATCAGAGTTCATCCTTGTAAGATATTTAGCACAGTGCCCAAATCTGACTAAAGTTCAATTTCAATCCATGGCAATTTATTTTATTTACTGTATTGTTGCCTTGTTTGGGAAATAGTACCGTCTAGGCAATGTTTCTCCTGTCCTTTGAGTGTAACTTTGGATTTTTGTCACCTGTATTATTACTTACTTAAGATACCTTAATCGACTCTTAAAAGTTTAGATACAGTACGAAAAAAAAAAAAAAAGCTTGCAACTAGGACCAGTGCAGTAGTGGTTAGGGATGGGCTAGTGCTTGGCACGTGGCATGCTTGTTGTGATGAGAAATGTCACCGCCATCATCTGTGCTGACGTTGAATGGTTGTTTCATTCCTTTTAGAGCAGAGTCTGTTGCTCTCTGCGATGAGGTCATAGCTTTGCTCCTTTGTGAACGAAGCGTGCATTCTTAGGGTGGATCGTTTGGAATTTTATACACAATGTCAGGGGATTTTTTTCCCCTCTGTTAAATAACTTGGGGCTCTGACAGATTACAAGGAAGTGGTTACTCAGAGCTGAGTGTTCAAAGCTGAGTGGCGGCACAGTGGAAATTCCCCTTCCTCGCCTAAAATAACTGGCCCTGGAGCCCGACAGTGTGAGCTTTGTCCAGGCTTGAAACAGTATCCTTCCAAGTGCATTTCGTATGGAAATTCTGACCAATATGTGGCGGTAGTTCTCACTGACAGGCTAGAAAAAGATTAGTCCTCCTGAGGTCCACAGCTAAAGGGCCATTGTTAATAACAATGAGCCCCAGAGGAGTGAAATTTAAGCGTGTGGACACAGTCTAGAGGGCTTAGCTGACTCCTCCCTCCCCCTTATCCCATTTGATTTCTTAACTATCACAGGCATCTAATCAAGCATCTGGTCCCGGAAGTAGACTGCTCTCATTTATTTATCGTTTTTATTGTGAGCCTGTTTGTGGCAACCTTCCCTGGGACACTCCCGAGCCAGTTGGGAGGAAATGGGAGGCAGAAACTACGATCCTTCTATTAGAGCAGAGTTCAGAGGAGCTGCCCCAGCCGGGTGCCTATGGGTTCAGATCCACAGAGGTTTTAATCCTACTCCTTGAGCTGGGTCAGGAGGTTCCTGATTTGGGTGAGGGAAGGTGTGTAGCCTTTGGCCTGCTCGGGATGCTTCCGTCTGGAATTCAGATTGGATGAAAATCCTAGCGCTTAAATGATATTCTGACCATTGTAGATGTTGGGAGAAAAAAGAAAGGAACAAGCAAGAACTTGGAGTGTTTCACTCTTTTTTTCTCCTTTCTTTCAAAAGAGAGAGAGAGAGAGAGAGAGAGAGAATTACATCTAGTTTTTCATGTTGCTCCAACACTCAGTTGTGTACGTGGTGCTGGGGCTTGAACCCGCATCCTAGCACATGCCAGACAAGCGCATACCACTGAACCACAGCTCTAGCCTGCTTCACTCTGTTTTAAAAATAATTTTATTTATTATATAAAGAAAATTTAAGGCTAGGAGGAAAAAGGGAGGGTATAAAAGTGGGAAGCCATTTGTACACATTTTGAGTGTGTTTTATTAAGTTCCAAGAAATTCTGTTAATGCTGACCATATTAACCCATGTGTATTACTCAGCTTTATGTCACTATAACAAAATACCTGAGATAGTGAACTTGAAAAGAGAAGAGGTTTATTTTGGCTCATAGTTTGGGAGATTCCAGTCCGTGATCAATTGGCTTCGTTGGTTTGGGCTTGTGACAAGTCAGCACATCCTGGTGGGAGAGCAGAGTAAAATGGTCTACTTCACCGGCAGGAAGTGAAAGAAGCAGAGGAAGCAACGAGACAGAGAGAGAGAGAGAGGGAGAGGGAGGGAGGAAGAGGGAGGGGAAAAGCCCCCTGGGGCCCAAACCTTAACACATGGACCTTTGGGGACATTCAATCTATTGCATGTGACATGTTAAGGTGCAACATTCATGCCCCGAAAATTTCCTTCTAGAAGAATTGTATGGGAGGAAGGAGGAGGAGCATAAAGTTCATCTTGGCTTCCTTTCCTGGCTTAGCATGTTACTCCTGCAATCCCACCCGTGGCCAGGGGCAGTGCTGGCAAAGAGAAATAATAACAGTAGTGATGCTGGCAGCGTGGCCTGCCAGTTTGCTCACACGTGCATGTCCTGAGGGAGCCTGCGCTGGACATTCCTGTCCTTCCCTTAGGAAGGAGATCCCTCTTGCTCCTCAGCATGTAAGTACTGTTCACAAATTCATAGTCACCACTGCTCTGGAGAAAGGGAACCAGGGGACCTGGGCTGGGGACGTGCTCCAGGCATAGCCTGGGAGATGCTTGCCTGGGAGCTTGGGTGGAGAGACTGTGCGTGCGTTCCTGCTGTTTTTGGACTCACCAGCTTTGAGGATCGCCTAGACCTGAAGCTACAGGTGATTGCTTGGCATTCACATGGGAGAGCCCTCCTGAGATCAGGACAATGTAGACAACAGGAGAGCGAAAAGTGGGAGGGCCATGGTCCTGATTACCCTGTGCACCCTCCGGATGCAGCTGAGACGAAGGGAGCAGCAGGGTGGATGCTTGTACTGGACGGAGAGATGAATTCCTTCCTATTCTTTTTTTAAATTTTCCTAGTGCTGGGGGTGGAACCCAGGACCTTGCACGCGCTAAGCCAGCACTCTACCCCTGAGCTGCATCCCCAAACCTCCTTTATGTCCTGAATCCATCTAGTTAAGTTGAGTTGCTGTCACTGGCAACTGAGGTGGTTTTGCTATTACACCCCCTCATTTCATCTGGACCCTAAGGTATAGGTAAAGACTCTTGGTCAACATCCAGACTCCCTCCCTCTCTCTTCTTTTTTAAAGAGAGAGAGATTCTATTTATTTTTCCATCTGGCCTTTGTTTCTCTGACACTTAGCTGTGTGCGTGGTGCTGGGGTTTGAACCTGTGTCCTCATGCATGCCAGGCAGACACTCAAACCACTGAGCCGCCACTCCAGCCCCAGACTCTCTTTCCTTCTTTCTTTTTTTATTTTTTTATTAGAAGAATATAGAAATACAGTTGAGGGGGAAACAATTTCAAAACATTATCAATCAATGGATATAAACTTTGTTATCCAGGGGAGAAGCCAGATCATGGATGACCACCTTGGATTTTACCTATTGCAGTTTCCCCCAGAACCCAGACTCTCTTTCAAGAGAAAAAAATATCCAGTAATCTAATAATCAAGTGTTTAGGCTCATCTGTGTGCTCACGGCTGGGCCTTCTCTTGAGGGAACTGTCCTCTTCCATGGCAGGCAGCCTGTCCAGGGACTTCCCATTGCATCTGAATAGCTATCTGCAGCTTCACCTGGGGTCAGTCAACACTTCAAATGCGATGCCTGGGATGAGCGTAGGCTGTCATAGCTGAAGTGCACACTTACGCTGAGTCGGTGGTTGGCTAATAGTCCTTTCCCCCTCTGTGTTCGCTATACACCCACATTTTAAGTTCATGGCAGCTCATTCCAACTATCCATCCACACTGAGCGTCCCTGTAGTGCTCTGGCCCAGGGATGTCGCCCGCCATTCAGTGCCCAAGGGTAACCAGGTGCCATTTCCCATGGTGGCCGCTGGCGAGCAGTGATTTCGCCATCAGAGACGAGGCCTTTGGCTGGTTTTTCTGCTGCAATGCTTCATGCCTAGTCATCCGCAGAAGGGCAGGCAGGCAACCAGGGCAGGGCTGGGCTGTCTAGAGATGCAAAGGAACATTTTGTAAGGCCTTTGCATAACCATCCTCCACATCCTGCTGGAGCCAGGGCCTCGGAAGCCAGCCTTCCTCCTCCAGCCTTCCAAAGAGCAAGGGTCACAGGGATCCTCCTCTCCCAACAGGTGCAGAGGCTGGAGAGGCCTGGGCCATGCCCACTGTGGGAGGCTCCTGGTAGCTCCGGAAGTAAACATGAACAGATGCCAAAACAAGGGTCACCAAACACTGGGGAGCATTTTCAGTGTCTCAACTCATCAGAATAAGAGCTGGGACACACACTCATGTGCTGGAGCTACTGTCTGTCGGAATGGCACTGTGCTGAACATAGTACCACGGGATTTAAACATCCTCTTAGCCTGAGCCAAACACAGCTGGGTCTGTGCACCGGCCAAGTGTGAAGCTGTCCCGTACTGCATCTCCGTGAATGTGCATGATCCCCTTGGAGATGACATCAGAACACCAATGGAAGGCTTAGGCCACGTGCCACCTCACTGCCACCCCACTACATGACGTTAAATTTTTTTAAAAAATTCAAGACGTAAGATGTGATTAGATTGAGCCTTGTGCCTCTTCTCTCCTTAGGCCTGAAAGAGAGGGGGTGATGTAATGTTAGGACCCAAAGGTAATTCAAAGCTTGCTTCGTGGCTTTGGCCCAACTTGCTGTGTGAGTCTGGGGAAGTCACTTGCCCTCTCTGGAATTCCCCTTCTATTAAAAGTCAAATGTTGGCTGAAGGCCTTGTAAGTCCCTTCTAATCTTTGTGATTACAGCAATTCCATGTGAATGGTCTTTGCCATAGGGTTAGAGACGGATCCACCCCACATGGACCTACGCACAGGTAAAGCGGTGAAGCGGAGGACAGGAAGGTAGGTGTCCATGTGGCTGCTAATCAGCAAACTATCAGCTCTGCACTGTCAGAGGGTGAATGCTGCAAAGAGAAGAGAGCAACAAAGGGAGGCAGCATGTCAGCAGAGGCCTCAGGCGCCGTGGTTCTCATGCTAATAGTGGCCACGCGTGGGGCTCTCACCTGTGGTCCCACCAGTTCGGGAGGCTGAGGCAGGAGGATTGCAAGTTCAAAGCCAGCCTCAACTTAGCAAGAGTCTTAAAAAAAAAAATAGCTGGGGATGTGGCTCAGTGGTTAAGCACTGGGTTCAATCCCTGGTACCAAAACAAACAAACAAACCCCCCCAACACACACTAATAAGGGGCGTGCTTTAGAGGAGCAGGAGGACCCATGAGCAGAAGGGCCACTGAAGGACCAGTGGTCGCAGGAAGTGACTCCTTGGTGAGTCAAAGCCAGGAGAGAGACCCCCAGGAGCGCATGTGCGTGCTGGTGGGCAGGTCTGGGAGTCTCCACTTGCACTGTTTACCTGCTGTGGGGCGTGAGTCCCTTCTCCTCTCTGACCCTCAAGCTCCTCATCTGTACAAGGGGGAGCAAGAAGAAGCTGTAATGTGTGAGGGTGGATGGAGTCACGTCAGTGAAGAGCTGGAACATGCTGGCACAGGAATAAAGGCCCAATTGAAAGTCGCTACAGAGCCGAGTGGCACTTCGTCACACTTTCGATGCATGACCTGGCCTCTCTCCACCCTCCCCGAACGTGCCCGAGAGGGACACTATTGTGACACCATTGTGGTCAGGTAAGTGGTTTCGTCACCGCATCCGTGTTAGTCATCACGAATGTGCCCTTTGGCAGCACCATGGGAGGGTAAGGTGACCCAGACGCTTAGCAAGAAAGTTGGCAGAGACGGGCACCAGCTGCTGAGTTCTTCTGGAGGAGGAAAATGAATAAACATCACAGTGGACGGAAATGCACGCTGTCACCTGCATCTCACTGAGGTGCAAGTTACACGCAGCGTGCCAGGCTTGAGTCCTGATGTCGCATTGGCTGTCAGCAGTCACCACGGCAAGACGATCGCTGCCTTGCCCTCTGCCCTTATCACTGTGCCTTTTCCAGATTTCACATGAAGGGAATCATCCCGCTCACGGACCAGAACGCTTCTGAGGCTCCTGCTGCTCTTGGTGTTAGTGACGCCGTCCTGCCCTCAAGCTGCTGAGTGATGCTCTATCCTGAGCCACGATTTATCTGGTTACTCACGGGTCTAGGGACATTTGAGCTTTTTAACATCATCAGCTATGAATAAAACTGCTCTGAATGTTTGAGAGCACACATATTCCTCTCTTCCCCCCCGCCCCCGCTGGGTGATGTTGGAGTGGGATTGCTGGGTCACACTAAGTGTGACACCAAACCCTTTGATAACGTGGCTGGGCACTGAATGAAAGTTCCCACTTGTTCCACATCTTCACTAATGCCTAGCACCATCAATCTCTTAAAATTCTGCTCTTCTCGTGTGTGGTAATAGCTCGTTGTGGGTTTTCATTTGCACTTCCTAGTAACTGGTGATCTTCACCACCTGTGCACATGCTTGTGCGATATCCTAATCTCCCCTTTCATAAAGTGTCTTTTCAAGAGTTTTCCTCATTAAAGAAGTTGTCTTCTTGCCAGGCACAGTGGTGCACATCTGTAATCCCAGTGGCATGGGAGTCTGAGGGAGGAGGATCACAAGTTTAAAGCCAGCCTCAGCAAGTTAATGAGCTCCTAAGCAACTTAGCAAGATCCTTTCACAAAACAGACCAACAAACAAACAAAAAAAAACCCAAAAAGAGCTGGGGATGTGGCTCAGTAGTCAGGCACCCCTGGGTTCAACCCCCAGCACCCCCCAAATTGTCTTCTTACTGCATTGTAAGGAGTTCTTTATAGGTATTTTATGTAAAGTCTTTTACTTAGCAAGTATTTTTCTCTAGTGTATGGCTTGCCTGCTCATTTTCTTAACAGTGCCTTTTGAAGAAGAAAAGCTTTAATTTTTATGGGAACCAATCTTCCATTTCTTTATGATTAAAAAGAATCTTGGGTTCTAAGAAACATTTGTCGGATCCAAGGTCACAAAGATTTTTCTTCTATGGTTTCTTCTAAGGGTTTTATAAATTTTCTTCCACACTTGGGCCCGTTCGCTCTATAATCCATTTCAAGTGAACGCCGTACATTAAGGGTTGAGTTTCGTTATTTTTGCATGTGGATTTCCAACTTCTGCGGCTTCATTTGTT
>PVKS010044172.1:0-14477 GCA_004027875.1 Aplodontia rufa
TTTTTTTTCTGTACCTGTCTGTTCTTCTGGAACTATAATTATTTGTCTGTTAGATTGCCTGGTATTTTCCAACAGGTCACTGATCTGTCCCCTGCCATCTCCCACCTCAGCCTTTTTGTGCTATGTACTTTAATTTTGATAATTTCTCTTGCTATGTTTTAAAAATAACCAATCTTTTCATTTTCGCTGTGTAATCTGCTGTTTCTCCCAATCAGTGTATTTTTAAAAATAATCTCACATGTTATACTTTTTATCTCTAAAATTTGCATTTGGATTTTTTTTCCCCAAAATCTATTCATCATGGCCATTTCCCCATTCTTTCTCAAACTTATACATCACACATACAGAGCTATTTTAAGATTCTAATCTGCTAATTTTTTTTCACATCTGTCATTTCTGAGTCTGTTTCTATTGATTGATTTTTCTTGTGGTGACCGGTTGTATTTCCACTGCAATACATGCCTGTTAATTTATGAATTTCACATTGCCATGTGTTATATGTTGCTCTATTCCTCTAAATAGTGTTGAAATTATTTTTATCTTGCTTTTAAGATTTTTAAAGACAGAACAAGAGTGGCTTTTGGTCTGGACCAATTTAGCACAGCTTTTAATTCGGATGGCTCTACCTAGGACTCTAATCTTTCCACGCTGACTGCTGGCAAACAGGAATCATCACCAATCATGCTACTTTTGGGTGGTTCTTCACCTTATCTTGGGTAGATTTTCTCCTGCACGTGAAGATTAGTACCCTACCAAAGAACCAAGCTTAACTTCTGCAGATCTCTGGAGCATGCTTTCAACATCTGCATCTTTGATTCCACCTCATAAATGCTAACCACTGTGGACTCTTTGTATTCTGAGATTTATCTCTTCAGCTCAGAAGATTGACTTTCTCTGGGTTTTCTTCTTCCTGACCTCAGGTCTAGAAACTTCCTCCAGGCCAACAGATAGTCAATAGTAAAGCTCACCTTGTTTGTGTCTTTCTAAGGTAGACAGTCCCCCACAGCTGACCATGCAGTGTCTTAACACAATTGTTTCAATGTTTTCCAGCTTTCTGATTGTTTTAAGAGAGTTTGTCCACTCATTATAATTCCATCAGGGCTGACAGGAGGATTTTTAAAAATTTCCTAACTATTCTAAAATGTGTTGGTGATCTGTTAATAATTTGTTAAATTTTTCTTCATTGAAGTTTGGAGAATATGCTCTGTGAAAACATTTAAAAAGTTGTTAAGGTATTTTTGTAGCCAAGTTAATGAATAATTTTAAAAATATGAAAGGTGTTTGTTTTCTTTTGCAGTCCTGGGGATGAATCCAAGGACTTTGCGAATGCTATCCAAGTGATCTGTTACTGAAATACATCCCCAGGTCTTTTCATTGTTCATTTTGAGACAGGGTCTTGATAAATGGCCCAGGTTGACCTCAAACTTGAGATTCTCCTGCCCCAGCCTCAGGAGTAGCTCGGATTACAGGAAGGTACCACTATGTTCCATGAATTCTATGTGTTTACAGAATTTCACACACAGGATACGGGGGATCAGGGAGCACAGCATCTCCAAGGTCACTCAGCACTACAGAATTTATTGGGCTCAGAGTCCCGAGGCCCCAAGTCTTCTTTGCTGGAACTTCTTGCTCCGCAGAAATCTCTAGGCTTTTCCGAGGTTGAAGTAATGATATGAAGACCACCAGGGCAATCTGTAGTTTAACTGGGCTTATTGAACTTACTAAGCTAGGTATAGCAACACTGCTACGATTGGAATATATCTCCCCAAAATTCATGTGTTGGAGACTTAATCCCCAAACTCATACATTAATGGTACTTGGAAGGGGAGGCTTGGCAACGTAATTAGGATAAGATGAGGTCATGAGGGTGGGAGCCAGTATGTCATTAGTGGCCTGAGAGGAAGAGAGACTGAGCTAGCACACTTGCTCTGTCCTGCCACACAATGCCCTCTGCCATATTACGATGCATCAAGAAGGTCCCCACCAGCTGCTGGTGGCATGCTCTTGAACTCACCAGCCTCCAGAACTGTGTGCAACATAGGTCTCTGTTCTTTATAAAATATACATTTGTGGTATTCATTAGGGAAATAGAAAATGGTCCAAGAACCCTGCTTGACAGCCTCTCTGCAGCGTCTTAAAAGGGAGCCTTTGGGGAAGGGACCCAGAGAGCCTCCTGGGCTGCTCCATCTCATCCCAGCCCACATTTTTTGCCTTGGCCCCCAAACCACATTTCTGTTCAGCAGCCAGAGTAACTTTCCCAAAGCACAAATCTTCTTATACAAACTGTTTAAATGCCTTTACAGCTCTTATGACTCTAAGGACCATTCCAGAACTCTCACCAGGATCCTGATCCTCTGTGGTGCAATGGCTCTCATGGTCCCTTTCTCTCTGCAGCCCCTCTGTTCAGTGCTCCAGAGCCCTGCACTTTCTTTTGGATTCTTCACAATGTTCCCATTGCTTTCTCCTGCCTGAGACCTCCTCCTTTAGGACTCCTAACCACTTTCTAGCCCTCCTCTGAGCTCAGGACGGAAATCATTTCCTCTGGAAGCTTCTCTGACTCTTAGACGGATTTGGTGCTGCCTTTGAGGCACAGAGCCTTAAGTTCCCTTCTGATTTTAAGTCCCTTGAGGGCCATTGCTGTGAAAATCTCTGGGAGCACGATGGTTCGGATCTGGAATGTTCCCTAAAGTCTCATGTGTTGAAGGCTCCGTCCCCAGTGCAGCAGGGGTCAGAGGTGGGGCTTTGGGGAGGTGATTGGACCACCAGGGCTCTGACCTCCTCAGTGGATTAAAAACTTGAAAGCATTATTTGGAACCGGTTGGAGGAAGTGGGTCACTGTCACTGGGGGTGTGCCATTGAGGACACCTTGTCCCTGGCCCCTTCCCCAATCTCCCCACCATTGGGGACACTGGGGTGCAAAAGTGGAGCGATCCCATCAGTAGGAGCAAGGGGTCAGAGGCTGTTCCAGATGTGGACAGGACCAGGAGTCCCTGCAAGAGGCAGTGGGTGGGCAGAGGCTGGGCCTTGATGGAGAGGGAGGAAGTCTAGAACTTGGAACGAGGTGATTCTGGAGGACAGAATAGGAGAGAGAGCAGCAGAGTCTCCTCTCTGCCCTGGGCCAGAGGTCCTGGTGAGCTTGGCCACAGGCTGCTGAAGATGGAGGCAGAAGCAGCCCAGACCTTGGGGTAAGACAAACCTGTCCGAGAGGTCAGGGGGCTTGACTTTGGGACACAGGCAGAGTAGGGAATTAGATGGTCAGCAGGGAAGAACACAGGAAAGGAGTCCAGGCACAGGGTGATGTTTATTGCTATCAGGAGACCTCAGAGTCTCGGGTTGAAAAGTCCACAGGCTCTCAGTGCATATGGGAGCCACACATGAGTCATTGTCACCTCCCCATGGATGAGCAGACACAGCCAGGTGTCTCTGGACACTCTGCACCAAGGCCAGGCTGTGTCCAGAGACCCATGCCCTGGACTTCCATTCCTGGCTCTCAGTGGGTGTCCCATTACTCAACAGGGAGCTCTAGTCTTGCTTGGGGTTGGCGACTTTGCCCAGAAAGAGGATGATCTTGGTGTCTTTATGGACAATGGCCACCAGAAATGGCCTGTTGAAATTGACAATGGTCTTTGGGCCCAGCTTTGCAGATGTATACATGATTTTGACGCCAGTGGAAGCAGCTGCTTCTGTCCCCACCTCAGCCACATCAAGCACAGCCTTGTGGACCACCTGTGGGGATACAAGTGCATTAGTCACTGGAGACCGGGGTGGGCAGGAGGGCAGCAGCCTGCTGCCTGCTTCTAGGGAGCTAGCGTGCATCAACACCCGCTGCTGGGCTGCTCTGTGCTGCTAAACTATTTCCTGCTCTCAACAATCTGCTAGTTTTGCACAGTCCCTATGCCAGATGGGGAAACTGAGACTCAGAGGCATGAGCCCTTTGCATAGTTGCACAGATAAAGAGGCACTCTGATCTGGACCCTCTCTGTGCTAGTTCTCTGAGTTGCCTCCAAACATCCACGACTGTTGGGAGGAGGCACAAGGGCCATGCAAGGTATTTTTCCTGCATGCAGCTTCCTGTCAGTCCCCACCTTGAAGCGGCCACTGCTGGGCCAACATAGGTTCCAGCATCTCCCCTATTTCACTTGGTTTGGGGCGCTGAGCAACTCTGCATAGGATGTGGGTTTGCATCCCTGGACCAGGCCGGTCCCCTCCCTGGCATGCTGTTCCTGTGATCTCCTCTGTTCCTGTGATCTTTGGAAGGCAGGGTGCAGACCTGTGTAAGGACTCTCTGTGAGCGCACAGCACAAGGGACACGGAGGACTGCTGGGCCACCTCTTTTGTTCTGCTCTTGAGCTTCTAGAAACCCAGTCTGAGGGTCCCGAGCTATATAGATGACATCTTTTCGTCACAACTGTCATGCGGCCATTGCTATTACCTATTACCACCACCTTTCCTGCCAGGCACTGCAGACGACCCAAGAACTTGTGCCTATTTTACAGATAAAAACACTGAAGGTGGAAGGCTGTAAGTTTTCTTCCCTGGAGGGGAGCATGGGGTGGCATCTGCAGCAGTGATCCCAGGCCCAGGCTCATCCCCATGGAGAGCTCCTGTGTCTCACTATGTTGTACGAGTGGTTGGGGATGCGCAGGGACCAGCCCGCAACACGGCAGGAGGAGCTGGGTTGTATCTCAGCAATCCTGGGCCTGGGGAGACCCAGGGAGGGTGACTGGATATGAGAAAAGCAGTTATTTACACAGATTCAAGATTCCCCAGATGTCCCTCTGGCCTTCACCATTCAGGCTCAGGCACAGAGGATGAACTTCCAGAGTTCACAGACTCACCTGGGAGACCTCCAGGTTCTTGGCCACGGTGGCCCCTGACAGGTCCGCCTTCCTGGAGAAGACTTCCTTAATGCCCAGCCGGGGAAGTGTGCTCTCCAGTTTGTACTCACTTGAGATGCGGAACTTGGGCAGGTAGAGCTCATCTATCTGCCTGAGGAATGGAAAAAACCAGCAACTCTGAGCGGGGCTCAACTGCGGTCATCCTCCTGCACCTTGCAGAGTGGGTTTCCCAGGCTTCTTCCCCCACTCCGCCTTCTGGCAGGAAAGATGTCCTCCTTCCTGATCCCTTGTGTTACTCCACATTCATAAATCATCTCATGGACAGGGACCTCATAATGAATTGAGAATCTGGGCCAGGGCAGGGGCAGCCACACTGCTGCATAGCATCTTGTACGACAGGTGCCAGGAGGACTTCCTGTAGGAGGCAGCATGAAGGCCAAGTCTCCAAGGACAGGAAGGGGCCTCCCCACGATCGACTCGAGGGCTGGGCTGCTTGGGTGCTGCTATCAGGGCCTGGCACAGAATGGGGCAGGAGAGCGGCCTCCCACCTCTGAGCACCCCTCCCTTTGTTTATATCCCCTAATACTCTTGTCACTGTCTGCTTGGTTTTATAGTGGCCCAAAAGGAGGCTGTGTCTTCCATTAAGCCGAAGAGGTCCACGGGAGTATACTGTTCCTCTTTGGATTCATTTACTCATTTGAATATCTGAATATCTACTGAGCACCCAGCATGGCCCAGGCATGCGCAGACACATTTTCTGTGTTTTGTAAATGGGAGGTGTTTGATGAATAATCTTGGGACTGGAGTGGTGGCTCAGCAGTTGCAGCGCTTGCCTGGCATGCAATGGGGCCGTGGGTTCAGGCCCCAGCCCATGTACACAATGAAGTGTTGGAGCAACGGAAGCCACAGGAAGGACTGAATAAAGTTGGTTCTCTCATTCTCTCTCTCTCTTTAAAAAAAAAAAAGAACTTCTCACTGAGACCTGCTCTGTGCTCTTTGAGCAGAAGGAAGGAGAGAGTTTGGAAGGAGGGAGTAAGCAGACACATAGGATAGGAGCCCTGCGGCCTGGGGTCTCCAGGGATCTGGTGTGAGGAAGGGCTGAGAGTCAGGCAGCCCCAGCAGGTGCCGCTAGCTAGAAGTGTTTGGGGCTGGGGCCTCAAATGTCCAGGCAGGTCCTTGCCTCTTGTGGTCTAGAAAGGTCTCACCTGTCCATCACCCCATCCAATTCTCAAAATCACCCATGAGGACAAGGACCACAGAACAAGGACTCCACCTTCAAGAGGCTGAGGCAAGGTGAGCGCACACAAGCACTGGGGATTGGGCTGAAGCTGCCCTGTGACTTGGAACAAGTTAGAGCTCCTGTTAGAGGAAGCCTGGCCACCTGTCCTTCTTAAGAAGAGAAGCTCCAGCCTGGAGCCACCGAGCAGCAAAGGGAACAATAACCCCCCCCCAAAGCCTGTCCCCAAGGCTTCTGCTACCCCGGGCACTAGCGAGGCCCCAGGTGGAGGGGGCAGAGGGCATGGAGGGAGGCGACGCACTTGAGCTGCAGCGAGTCTGTCCACCTCCGCAGCGTCTCGGGGCCCAGCGCGGCTTCCACCTCCTCCATTTTGCCCCTGTTGGGGAGGATGAAGAGTGCGCTGGCGTTGCCTGTGTACTGCAGCTCCAGCACCGCACAGGAATTCTCCTCGTCCCAGAAGTAGGGCAGGTTCACGTCCTCCATACTCATCATGGGCACCTCCACCCGCTTCTTCCCGCCCAAGAAGAACTTGGACTTGAAGGTGTCACGGGGGTCAAAGGGCGTCTTCCACTTGGCTGGAGGTGGAGCAAGCGGTGGAGACTGTGTGAGCACCAGGGCTCCCCTGCCTCAACCCCTGCTCTGCCAGCTCCCTGAGCCACAAGAGCCCCCGTCCAGCCACAGCCACCTGCAGTCTCTCTCAGGGGCGGCCCTGGCTGGGCTGGAAAAATACCTTGGCAAGTGGGGAGGCCACTGGGGAGAAGCAGAGGCCCACGGGCCTGGATGAGAAAGGAGGCCTTGAAACCAAGGTGCGTGTGCTTGATGACGTCACCAGGAGGTGTAAGCACATAGCCACGCTCTGCCCCCCAGGGCTTCACCCTCCTGCCAAAGGCCGGGGGAGGGTTTTAGTGGAAATAGGAGAAGCTCAGAGGAGTGGACCCCACCTGACAGCTATCCAGGACCAGGAGAGGACAATCAGCTGGGAGGGGTGGGAGGCTCCTAACAGAAGGCAGGACTCAGAGCCCAGAGTGACCGCAAAGTTCAGGGGCACTGGTGACGTCCTGGACATTCCAAAAGCTGTGGTGAGGAAGTGCTGGCTATGGTTCCCTCAGCATATATGTGGGCCATGTCCAGTGGCATGGACCCTGGACATCTAGCTCAGACTTGCCCTGGATTCAGAGTCTGTGGTCCCCACTACCATCCCCGATCCATGACCTTGGAATTGCAACAACTCTTTGGACCCAGGATCCTGCACGTCTGTCTCCAGCAGCCCGCCAGCCTCATGGCTCCTGTCCTGTGGCTGAGAGACAGCCCAGTAGTTCAGTCTAACCCTCGGGCTCTTCCTCACTTTTCCTCCTGCCTTCTCCCAGCCCATGGAAGCCCCGGCCAGGCTGTACCACAGTCCTCTGTCTTCTCTCCGCCCTTTCCTCCTGATGACTATCTTGGTTTCTAAGAACCAGCCCTCCTTCCATGCCAGGCTGTCCCAGGCCCAGCCCGCCTGCTGCCCCAGGCTTCTCAGGTCCTTTTCCCCAGGACCCACTGCCTCCCACCTGGGTTACTGGGATGCCCTGATGCTGTGTGCTGGGACCACAGACTGTAATTCAGAAAACCCCAGGGAGAAGACAAGGCCTATGGATAGGGTGGGTCTGGTGTCCACATCCCCCAAACTGTGGGCACCTTATCTTCAGTGCTGGCTGGCTCTCCAAGCCAGGTCAGAAAGCTCAGATCCCGAAGTCCATTTCCTCTGGCCCCAGGCTGGCACTCACCTTTAAAGAGGATGTAGTTAATCAGGACCATCACCGTCCGGGCATTCAGCCCTGTGATCAGATCTACAATTTTCCCCTGGGTTTTTTCCTTCACATAGTTATTGATTTCCATCTCTGCAGCAGCAGGGTTTTGGAAGTTGGTGGTGAAGACCTGGGCTGCATAGAACCTCTCAGCATCCTCGATGAACTTGGCCAGCAGCCCCAGGTCCTCCCTGAAGAACATGGCGTTGCCCAGGTTAAGATGCAGCTCGGCATTGGGCTGGCTGAGGGTATGCAGGAGATGCTGGAAGCCCTGGTGGATTTCTGCCTCAGTGATCTCTGTGAGGTTGAACTTGAGACCGTGGAGAATCTCCATCAGGGTGGTGCTGCGGGCCCCCAGGGACAGGAAGGCCAGGGCCGTGGAGACACTCAGTGGGGAGAAGATGACATTCGCGTTGGGGTTCGTCAAAGTCAACTGTTTGTAGAGGCTGAAGGTGAAGTCAGTGTTGCTGGAGGCTAATCTGTGGTCGTCTGTGTGAGTTGCATTTTTCTGGTCTTCCTGGTCCAATGTGCCAGCTGGGTGGCAGAGGACAGCAGGGCAGAACCCTGCCACCAAGAGCCCTAGTGCCAGGAGGGATGACATGCTCTCCACTCTGAAAAGAGAAGACCCTGTAAGTCCGAGAGGGCTGGAGGGTGCCCTGGCAATCTCCCACTGCCTCCAACCCGGCCTGTGTTCTGTCCCTGCTCTGCCACCTCTTGCTGGCTGGACGACCCCCGCTGGTCAGTACTCTCTGGGCACCCAGCGTACACTGTTAAATCCTGTGCCCCCTTTCACCCTTAGAGGTCAGGGCAGTCACGATGGTCATTTATCCTGATGGAGAAACTGGTCAGAGAGGTAAGGGTGTGCCCAGAGTCACAGTGTGGGCAGTGGGAGGAGTTGCAGGTAGGCAAGATGAGTGCCCCTCCCCCTCCTGCTCAGCGGGCAGAGCCTGGGCAGAGGGTCAGAAGGCAGGGACCTCCTCCTCTGAATCTCCCTTAGATGACGATTGTATGGCCCCAGGCAGAGCCTCCACTGCCTGGTGCCTGGGTTAGTTGAGAGCACATGCAGAAGGCTGCTGGCATGGTGCCTAGAGGCCTGGCATCCCTGGAAATGGTTGGCATGACCAACAGCAGATAGAATGCTATTTCCAGCCCTGCCAGATTCCCATGCAGTCGTTTCCACCATTTGCTGGAACGACCTCTTGGTGGAGCGAGAACAGAGCTGCGTTAGAATTTCTGAACTGGGCTGGATTTCACTTGGGTGTGATTGCCATGTGGCAGCCCCCAAGTGACTGAACCTCTCTGGCCTCAGTCTCCACCTCTGCTACATGTGGTGTGGCTTGGCTAAGGCAGGTGATGAAGGTGTGATGCCTGGATCATGAAAGGTGTCCCAGAGGGCCACAGCCCCCACGCTCCCCTAAGCTGGGCTCCAGACCTGAGAGGGCTGAGCTCAAAGCAACCAGGGGCTTCTGTCCACTCTGCCCCAGTGTTCAGAGGGAAGCGGAGGCTGAGTGGTGGGGAGGAGAGGAGAGGGGAGGGAGGAAAGGAATGGGGGCAGCAGAGGTGGGGAGAAGTGGAATTGAGCTGCTTGTGACCCAGGGTGAAGGAAATGGCTTCTGAAAGCCCAAGGACTGGGGGACTTGATTCCCTCCACTGATTTTCACTCAGGATGAGGCAACCCTTTCCTTGAAAAAGCGTTACAACACATTTTACACCCAAATTATTTCCAGAGAGAAAGGACTGATGTGTTTGGGCGCCTGGGAGGTCTGCCTCTGTGTCTGAGCTGTCTGTCTGTCTGCTTCAGGACAGAGACGCAGCCTGTCTGTGTCCACACCCCGAGGCAGCTCCTTGGAGACCCTTAAATCATGACCTGGCCTGCCGCCTAGAGGGACCCATGGCCATGATCCCAGCTGCACTTTGTCCTGAGAGGGCACCTGTGCCAGGCAAGGGCAGCGCCTCCCCCTGAGGGCCAGGCATGCAACCGGCTCCTGTGGCACCTCCACTCCTTGCAGTCAGGAAAACACAGCCCCGGAGAGGACAGTACTCACCTGAGAGAGAGGAGGTGACTGCCCCAGAGTCGACCCCTTTCTACCCAGCGCACCTGCAGGACCCGGCCCCTCCCGCCCCACATAGACCAGGCCTGGCCTGGCCCCGTCCTGGAGAAGCCCAGTCTTCTGCTCTCAGAGGGAGGCCGGAGGCCTGGGATTACCTGGAGCTGGAGGGCTGGACGCAGAGAGTGGGTCCAAAGCCGTGGCCTGGAGTGCTGGCTTTGCCCCAGTGCCAAAGCCTATTTATCCTGTGAAGACTCCTCCCCCTGCTTAGGAAATGCCACCAGGACAAGGGAGGGCTCTGTTCTCAGACTGGAAACGGCCTGGCGGCTTCTGGTAACATAGATTTATAAGACGTTGCGGAACACCCGGGTTACAGGAATAGCCCCTAACCTTTGTGATCCTTCAGAGCAACAAAACCACTGGCTCATTGATGTGTTCTGTTTATGAAATGCTCACTGAGGAACACGGGGAAAACCAGAAAATAAGAAAATATCGAAATAGCCCCCATGGGGCTGGAGAGGTGGCTCAGCGGTGGAGCACTTGCCTGGCATGAGCGAGGACCTGGGTTCAACCCCAGCACCACATATACAACTACGTGTCTGAAAAACAAAAACCAGGTGAAAAAAAAATAAATAAAACTGCTGACTCTGTCTCAAAAAAAAAAAAAAATGCCCCAGATGTTATCGCCCAGAGAGGGGCCCCAGCTAACACTGGTCATTTCTAAGTCATTTCTTTCATATCAGTGTTCATATGTCTGTGTGTGTGTGTGAGAGAGAGATATGAATCTTCATGCAAACTCATATATATATATATATATATAGAGAGAGAGAGAGAGAGAGAGAGAGAGGGTTCTTAAATACAGTACTCTATCTTTCTAGAGCTCAATCTGCACTTTGAGCACCCCTCCCCTGGGTGGTGGGTTGGTCTCAGGGCTCTGCCCCATCTCAGAGATACATCCAGAAAGTGGGTGGGAGAGAGCTGATCTGATCTGAGCACAAGAGCTAGAGTCCTTGTCCCCAGGTGCCACGTGGCTTTGGGACCTCCTCTGGCCAGGACTTCCTCCTTCTGCACCTCTGCCATCGGTTCACCCTCATCCCTGACCTTGCATTCTCCTCCAGTCTCTCCCACCCAACCTCTGATCTCAATCGGGCTCACGGGAAGCCATCCCCTGCGTTCCACAAAATCACAGCTGCATCCCCGCCGAGGCCTCAGACACGAGTGCAGTTCACCGAGGAGTTGTGAGCGACCAGCTTTGGCATGAGGTCGGCCTGGCTTGAATCCTGAAGGTGCCGTTCTCAGCCTGCATCGCTGGAACCCCCGACCCGCCACCTCCTCGTGTCTAAGACACACATCACATCATTTCCCTGACAAGTGCTTGTAAAAATTAGGTAAAATGTAGTCCGGCATTGCATAACGACAGGGGCTTGTTCTAGGACGTGTGCCATGGGGTGGCTTTGTCCAGGCACAGGCATCATGGAGTGTACGGTCACCAGCCTAGCTGTCCCACCCGCAGTGGGGCAGCTGCTCGAAGTGACGAGACCTACGAGGCAGCTGCTGGTGTAACACGGCAGGCTGCGTTGCAGGCAGCTTGATGAACAGACGTTCACCCGAAGGACAAAGAGTCCACCACGGAAAACACAGAAGCCAGGTGCACGGTGGCCCACGGTCATTACCAAGTGTCCTGCGCTGTACGGAACTCTACATTCGTGCTTTGACACGGAGGTAGGGGAAGGTCAGGCAGTCAGTGTGGGTACAATAAGGAGGAAATTGTCTGTTTTTTTTTTCTTTTTAATAAAGAGAGAGGGTCAGTGAGAGAGAGAGAAAGAGAGAATCAATTATTTATTTAGTTTTTCATGCGGCTTTCATTGCTCCAACACGTCATTGTGTATGTGGTGCTGGGGTTCGAACCTGCGTCCTCGCACATGACAGGCAAGCGCCGTGATTACCAAGCCACCGCTCCAGCCCTAATGGTCTTATTTTTTATTTTTATTTTTGTTTTTTTAAAAAAGGAGGAACAAAGAAAGCTACTGTTGCAAATAGCCAGATAGGTTACTCAGCTCAACATCCCTTCAGCTGACAAAGGTGTTGCAGAAACAGAGGTCCCCTCTGCCGCCACAGGTGCTCCTGGGTGCAGGCAGAAGACTAAGCTGGACCAGAGCTTCCGTGCTCACGCTCCCAGGCGTGAGGGAGGGAAGACGGTGAGTACTGAAAGGTGGAAACTGAGAGCCATAGGAAAGGTGAGTTGCACCCCCTCCTCAGAATCGTGGCTCCCAGATCCCCTTCCCCTCTGATTCTGCCCCTTTCTGATTTCATGGAAGCACCTCTCCTTATGAAGCTATTCCAAGAAATTGAAAAAGAGGTAATTCTCCCACTTTCTATGAAGCAACCATAACTCTGATACCAAAACCCAACAAAGACATATCAAAAAAAGAAAACTACAGACCAACATCCCTCATGAATATTGATGCAAAAATCCTTAATAAGGTTCTTGCAAACTGCATTCAAAAACACATCAAGAAAATAATTCATCACGATCAAGTGGGCTTCATTCCAGGGATGCAAGGCTGCTTCAATACATGCAAATCAATAAATGTGATTCATCCCTTAAACAGAATTATGGACAAAAACCATATGATCATCTCAATAGATGCAGAAAAGGCCTTCGAGAAAATCCAGTACCCATTTATGCTCAAAACTCTAGAGAAAATAGGGATCAAAGGAACTTATCTCAACTTTGTAAAGGCCATATATGCCAAACCCTGAGCTAGTATAATGCTGAATGGAGAAAGGTTGAAAGCATTTCTGCCGAACTAGGGAACAAGACAAGGCTGCCCGCTTTCACCACTTTTATTCAATGTAGTCCTCGAGACCCTGGCTGGAGCAATCAGGCAGGAGAAAGAAATCAAAGGGATAAGGATAGGAAGGGAGCAAATCAAACTCTCCCTTTTTGCTGATGACATGATCCTATATCTGGAAGATCCAAAAACCTCCACCAGAAAACTGATAGAGCTAATAAACAGATTTGGTAAAGTAGCAGGCTACAAGATCAACACCCATAAATCAGTAGCTTTCCTATATGCCAACAATAATAGGGAACAAGAAGAAATTAGGAAATCGGTCCCATTCACAATATCCTCTAAAAGAATAAAATACTTGTGAATAAGATCCCAATGCCATTCTTTGTAGATACAGAAAAAGCAATTTTCAAATTCATTTGGAACAACAAGAAACCTGGAATAACCAAAACATTGCTAAGCAAGAAAGATGAAACAGGTAGTTTTGTAATACCAGATCTAAAACTATACTATAGGGCTGTAGTATTAAAAACAGCATAGTACTGGTATCAAAATAGGAATGAAGACCAATGGAATAGAATAGAAGACCCTGAGACAAACCCAAAAATCTTTAAACATCTGATCTTTGACAAAGGGGGTCAAAATATAACATGGAGGAGAGACAGCCTTTTCAACAAATGGTGCTGGACAAACTGGACAGCCACTTGCAGAAAACTGAAATTGGATCCTTATCTCTCACTGTGCACAAAAATTAATTTTAAATGGATTAAAGAACTAGGAATTAAGCCAGCTACCATACAACTGCTAGAAGAAAAATTAGGACCAACACTACATCATATGGAAGTTGGTAATGACTTCCTCAACAAGACTCATAAAGTGAAAGAATTATAGTCTAAAATCAATGAGTGGGATGCCATTAAACTAAAAAGTTTCTATAAAGCCAAGGAAATAGTCAAAACAGTAAAGAGGCAACCTACAGAATGGGAGAGAATCGTGGTCTGTGATCCCTCTGACAGGAGACTAATATCCAAAATTTACCTAGAACTAAAAAACTCAATAACAAAAACACAAACAATCCAATCAATAAATGGGCCAAAGAGCTAAACAGAAACTTCTCAACAGAGGAAATTGAGCAAGCCAATGAATACTGTGAGAAAGTGTTCTAAATCAGTAGCAATCAGAGAAATGCAAATCAAAACTACCTAAGATTTCACCTCACTCCAGTCAGACTGGCAAAGATAAGAATACGAATAATAACAAACGCTGGAGGGGCTGTGGGGAGATAGGAACACTAGCACACTGCTGGTGGAATTGCAGACTGGTCCAGCCGCTCTGGAAAGCAGTGTGGAGAATCCTCAAAAAATTAGGGTTGGATCCACTATACCTCTTCTGGGTATTTTCCCAGAGGTGTTAGAATCAGCACATTACAGTGACACAGCAATATCCATGTTCATAGCAGCTCAATTTACAATAGTTAAATTATGGAACCAACCCAGATGCCCCTCACTGGATGAATGGATCCAAAAGCTCTGGTGTATATACATACCATGGAGCTCTACTCAGCTATTAGAAACAATGATATTGCATCTATTGAAGGTAAATGGATGGCATTGGAAGAAATCATGCTGAGCGAAGTTAGTCAAACACAGAATGTCAAGGGCCGAATGGTTTCCCTCATTTGTGGAGGCTGGAGCTAAACCCAGGCTTGGGAGTAAGGTAGACAAACTCATGTTTTAGATCCATAGAACAAAAATGCAAAATGTTAATATTTATGA
>PVKS010044173.1:0-14472 GCA_004027875.1 Aplodontia rufa
TAAGAGTGGGAATTGGAGGTCCTGTAGGGATAAATGCTCAGGAAGTGCCACTCTCCCTTAGTCAGATGGGTCTCAGAGCTTGGGACACCTTTGTGGATGCCCTGTGAGAGCAAATGGACTCCCAGCTAAAGGCAAAAGTATAGGTGCTGGGGCTGCAGTGGTGGCTCAGCAGTTGGAGCGCTTGCCTGGCATGCACGAGGACCCAGGCTCAAATCCCAGCACCACAGACACAAGTAAGTGTCGGAGAAACAAAGGCCAGATGGAAAAATAAATAAAATTGATTCTTTCTCTTACTCACTCTATTGTGCGCTCTCTCTTTTTAAAAAAAGTACAGTTGCTATATACATGGCTGAAGGAAGAAATTGCAGTGGAATTGAAATTCCGTATTTCTTATGCATCCAAAGGGAATGTTTTAAAGGAGGGAAAAAAGAAAATCCAAGGACTGAGATGGTTACGCCCTTTGAGTGTGCTCCAAGAGCATCATCATGATGTCATTGTGCATTGACTAATGACCACTGAACATAGGGACTGTTATTAAATATGCTCTTGAGGACATAATCATGCAAGTAAGTACTACATTTTTGTAATGAGAATTAAACCTTTTATGTAATAAAAGCAGGGAAAGGAGACTTTGGAAAGGTACTGTGTTCTAGAATCCAAATTTCCTCTTAATAAAAATATTTTTCAAAGCAAATCTCCATATGTGTTTCCCACCAAAAGATTTCACTTCTCAATTTGCCTTATCTTCTAAGCTGTTGAATTTCCTTTTCTTTTATTCCTCTCATTTCTTCACTAACGCTTTTATGCCAGCCTCTTTGTATCTTCCTGGACTTCACAGTTCCCCTCCTTGTGCCATCTGCTGCCTCCCACTTAAGTCAGCCGTGGTGACAGAGGAGGTTCAGAATTCACAATAACAGCGCATTCAGAGGAATGTCTTTGATTTTGTTCTTTTTCAGATGTAACTGGTTACTATTAGCCATATGATTCTGACCAGATAGCACTGCCTGAATAATATTTGAAAGGAAACCAGTAAGCAGCTATTGGTTACTTACTCAGAGTTCATTTTGCATCATCTTGATTATATTATATGGCCCATAACTGAAGAACCAAATCATTATTCTTAAATAGGTAACCAAGTATCCATGATGATACACGCTTAATGACAGAAAACCTCCTATTTTAAAGCTATACGCTATCTTTAAAAACACAAATTCAGTTTCTAATAATATCACAAATAAGAATAGCAAAGGAAAAATTGCACGCTTTCTAAACTAAGGTGCTGTATGTTTTAAATTTTTATGCCGTTACTTTTCGGGCCAAGTCAAAGAGAAAAATACTACATATAAAAATGGCTAAACATATTCACATGATGACTTGTTTATTTAAGAGAGAGTAAGTTAGTGTGTTGTACTGATGTGTCAAAAGCTACATTACAATTCCACGAACCAACTCGTAAATCACCAAGGAGGCACAAAAAACAAAGGAGCCATGGAGGAAATCCTTGGAGACATTATAATAGCATGCTTGGCAGCACAGAGTGTTGAGTTCTGAACAGACCAGAGAGACGCAGCTTCTGCCAACAATAACTGAGAGGGAAAATACTTTCCACAGTAAACCCAAGTACGGGGAGTGTGGCTGTATCGCTATTGAAGAGCCCACAGAGACAGATTAAAAGAAAGCATTATTTATGCTTTGTATATCACATTACCGGAGGTAGTTTACAAAGATTCGCTGTTATAAATTACCTAAGGGAACAAAGCCCGATTTTTATTTTGAACTTTGATTCAGGTTGATGACAAAGATTAAGGTAAATTATTTTAATTTGCATACTTCAAGGAACATCACAAAATGTCATTTTTAAAGATTCTAAAAGATTTAAATAGTTTATTTGTTTTTGAAAGGGAGAGTACTTGTCAGCTTTTGCTGTGGCAACAAACCCCTCCAATATCTCAGTGGCTTGTAAGAACATGTATTTCAAACTCATTTTGAAAGATGACTGCATGTCAGCTGCACTGCCTCGGCAGGACTCCTGGGTTTAGCTCCATGCATTTTCCCTCCCCAGGGCCTGTGTTGAAGGAGAGGTGTCCTTTGGGTCCTGCTAGTCTTGTGGCAGTGGGCATACACAAGACAGGCAGAGCCGAACATGCAAGCATGTTTACGCCCCTGCTAGAAGGGGTCCTGAGTTTTGTCTTCTCACATTTTTTTTGCTCAAAACACATCACAAGGCTAAACCCAAAGTCACAGGAGTTGGAATTGCATTCCTCCCAATGAGAAAAATTGAAGTGGGGAGGAAATGAAAAATTGTGAACAAATAACACAATCTAGCACTGTGGCAATAGACGGGTCTTTGATTAATATTTTGGAAGGGGTCTTTAATAAAATCTGTGAACATCACGGGCAATAGATCATTGAGATGGTCTGCAGTTTATTCTGAGCCCTCGTTTGTTGTCCTGTTGCTTGAAGCATTTAGCAGATATTGACAAGCTCTTCCTTGAAACTTTCTTTCTCTTCTGTCTCTTATAGTAATTTTCCTGGTTCTCTTCTTTCCTGTCTGAAGTCCTCTGAATGCTTTAATTATCTTTTTCCTGGCGCTCTGGGAACTAGCATTCCCAATGGTTCTTTTTTCAGCTCTCTTATTGCTAAGCAGTCCCAAGACCAAATACCACCATGATTTCAGTGATCTCCTCAGTGTGGACATAACTCAAATGAACTTCTCCAGCGCTGACCTCCAGAACTGTAGCTTCATCTGTTTTCTGGGACCTCCATTTGAGTTCTTTTTGCACCCTGAATTAAATATTGTCACTAGAAACTTGTCGTTTTTCTATACAGATGGGTCCCTCTCAATTTCTCTTTAGCTCATGTCTGCATTGATTTCTGGGCCATTATAACTCTAAGTTGCCATTTACTTGTCCCTCCTCCCAACATCCAGTCAGTGGAAGCTAAGTCATAGCATAGCCCATCATCACAATGTCCCCATAACTGTGCGTTCGTGTCTTTTCCCAATCATCATTCTGGTTTGTGACTTTGAACCATACCAACCACTCACACCAATGCACATTCTCCTGCAAAATTCTCTCCGCTCTCGATTATTTGTCTTCAGATTTTCCAGATCAGAGTTCATAGAACTTTCTCATTGCTCTTTAGCTCTACATTGGTCACAAATTTAATTGGATATACAAGATTTTTATAGTGTTTCTATGGAGTTGATGTTCATGTTTAGATAATTGGATATTGAACACATTCAAAATTTTCAACATAATTTATTTGCTATATTGTTTTCTTTCTGTAGAATACTCCTAGTCCCAACTTTTGTTCAGATGCTACCTGTACTTTTTAAATTCAATCCTCAAAAAAATCTCTTCCAAAATTTTGTCTGAGTAATGATTTGTTCTGTGCTTCAGTGACTTACAAAATTATTTCTTCAATAGGATATTATAACTTTTTTGGGACCAAAGACTGAATATTACTCATATTTGTAATTCCTTGCAGCATCTAAGCTAAAACTTTGTACATAGTAAGTTAATAAATTAATTTAGTAGTACTAGTAGGGATCAAACCTGAGGTCTTGCACATGCTAGGCAAGTTCTCCACTGCTGAGCTACATCTCCATCGCCTATAATAAACATAGTATTGCCTTTAGAATTTAACTCAGGCATGTAATAAACACACCATAAATGTTAATTATAGTTGTTTTGTTATTACTAATTTTTAAATAACTGCTAGTAGAATATGGTTACATTTACTTGAAAACAATTTCATATTATTCCCCACTTTTTTATAAAGTGATCAGTAAATGTGAATGAACGAATTCTACATAGAGACCACTGAGAAATGATTTTTTTAAAAATTTACAATGAACATTCATCATAAGCTTTCTTTGGGGGGTGTTAAGATCTGTTCTTTACACAATGTTAATTTCTTTATAGGTGTATAGGCTTAGCTTACATAGCAAAGGAATTTCCTGAAATAAATGAACTCTCTTCAGACTGCCAAAAGATCATTAAAATAACTATTCAGCCTCCATAGAAGATGAATATAGAAAGAAGCACTTTTTATTATGACTTGCTCAACAGCCCAAGTTACCTCAGTTATTATTCTTTCTGAATAAATAGTTACCTACCACGGAATTGGCTTATTTCACACTGTGAACTTAGAGAATTATTAAAAAATAGGTCACAAATCAGTAGGTAGGTGGGAGAGTGAGGGCCGATCCAGTACTAATTTCAGTTTTTAAAATAAACATACTTTGGGACTGGAGCCGTGGCTCGGCAGTTGCGGCACTTGCCTGGCATGCGGAAGTACACAGGTTCAAACCCCAGCACCCACGTACACAACTAAGTGTCAGAGCAATGAAAGCCATGTGAAAAACTCAATAAAAACTGATTCTCTCTGACTGTCTGTCTCTCTCTTTCTCTCTCAGTCACTGTCCTTTTCTCTTTCAAAAAATATACATACTTTAAATTCTCGTGTTTATTATTAAAGAATGATGAAATGTCTTGCTTTTTGGAAATGCTAGTCTCAGAGGCATCACACCCAGTTAACACAACTGGCAAATAGTAAGAGTATTAATGTCTGAAAAAAGAAGTGAAAATATGGTCTCTAAGATTCAAAATCATTAGGCTCCAATGTGTTTCATTAAAATTGAACTTTTTTGGGGAAGAAATACAAACATTTTTGAGTTTCTCATTGAAATTTCTTGCTATTAATCTTTGAAAATATGTTTTGCAGTAACTGTCAGAAACAGCAGTTGCACTTTGGTTCTGTCTTCATCCCTGTGTGTTTGGAGATTACCACAAGGAAATGAAAGGTCACCCTGAATTCTTATTTCTTAGACCTTTAACTAACACTAAAGTTTTCTATGTATCTTTTCCAAGTAGCAAGATGTAAAAATTTTTTAAAGACAGAAATCTTGCCTTATTTTCTAGAAATTTCACAAATATGCAAATTAATTAATTAAAACAGGGATGTTTAAGTGTTTGAATATTTCTATATGTAGAATAGTTCATATTTACCTTGCTTTTTAAGACATGCACCTTCAGGTATTAAGCACCAGATATTTTACTTGTCAAGTTGTAAAAGAGGCAAAATTTTTTGCAAATTTATAATCAATTTTACAAGCATAGGTATTAACTGTGAATGATAATTTAGTATTATTATGGACCAGGCATGTCCTTATATTTAGGTTATTCAGCTTCTTAAAGTCTTGAACTTCTTATTTGTAAATAAGGGGTGAAGATTAGGTAGATTTTAGTTTTCAAATACTAAATTTCTTTAGGCCCCACACCAAAAAATCATTCTATGAA
This sequence comes from Aplodontia rufa, assembly GCA_004027875.1. NCBI lineage: Eukaryota > Metazoa > Chordata > Mammalia > Rodentia > Aplodontiidae > Aplodontia > Aplodontia rufa. The sequence goes on from PVKS010044173.1 coordinate 5,304, forward strand.
TAGGACCCATAGATGGCAGTACCATATAATAAAAACAATAAAAAGAAAAATGATGGCTTTTGGATTTGTGCACATTAGGAACGAAATGTCAAATTAAAACTTACTTACCATGGAATTTTAAATGGAAAATAGGAAAGCAAAAGAAAATGACCATCATCATAATCACTTTGTTTTGTTTTCTTTTTAACATTCAAGCTATATGAAATTATAATTGCCCAAAGGGAAGACTGGAGAGAAACTAAAGTCTGCAATGCATTGAAGAATAAAAAACTACTAGGTCCCTTAAGGAATAATTAGAGACTCCAATTTTGATGCCAGAAAGTTGGATTCTTAGTAAGGACAGTAGAATTAATATACCTACTGAGAGTATGATAAAAGAACAACAATGATAATAACACCACCAAAACTTAAACTGAAATGACATTTGGTCATGCAGTAAAAACCCATTACTTTAGGGGAGAGACAAAGTGGCCAAGTAAAAAAAGGAAGCATGGCCCAGAAGTTCCTTAGCACAAGGCTTACAAAGCTGCAAGACTGCTCCTCAGCAAGGTGGGTAACAAAGGAACCTCACTGAAACATAATACTGAACTGTAAAATAATCTAAAAAATTTCACAGAGATATAGAAAGTCAGTAACTTGAGTATAAGAAATGTTATTTCAGAGACATCGCACCTCCAGCTACCTGCAGAGTGGAGCTGGGAGTGAAGACAAGACACATAGCAGGTGGATAAAGAAATTTAAAAATAAAGAAAAATTGACACAGGGAAGCCTGGGGTTTACAGAGGAAGGCTGATTTTAAGGAACACAGAGTTTGTTAAATCCAAAGTGGTCAACTGGGGTGAAAGCATTTGTGGGGGATGGGCAAAGCCCTTCACGACCAAATGAGGAAAGTGTTCCCAGGTGCTGAAGGCTGTCCCTGTGCAGCTTGCTCAGCTGTGAACAGACACAGGATTGGGAACCCATAAAGAAAGTTACCAGCAGCCAATGAAAAGATTCCCAGAGGATTCCTGAACAACAGAGACTGAAACTGGCACAAAGATTTTACCTGGGCCATTCAGCCTGTGGATCCCAAGGGTGAAAGATTCCATCATGGCTAGAACCACGTAAGAGCTGTTGTGAAGACACTGTGGCCACACAAATGCATCTGCATTCCATTGTGGAGATCCGGAAATTTGCATCCACAGGTGAAACCTATGGAGACTTGGTTCCTATACCCTAACGGTGAATTTTTTCTAGAAGCCCCAGAGATCCAGAAGTCCAGCAGATATAGGAAACTCCACACCAGTAGAAGTGCATCAAATCTCAAATACCCCCAACAGAGTTCCAAAAACCACCAGTGTCCATATCCTAACAACTGGAGACTCCAATCTAGAACTCTGCATTATTCCCAACATAGCATTACTCAGTTAATCAGCACTTCACCCACTATCCTGCCCAATACTAGGAGGTTGGAAACTGAGAGCTACTACAACTGTTGACAGCTAGGTGAGGAACATAAGGACAGTGGCCAAAGATACAGATCTTTAGATATCTATGATATCTCAAATATCTATTGAGACTGAGAATCCATCCCAGCCATCAAATTTGACCACCACAATAGAAACAAGCCCTCTATCATCTCTCATTAGAATTTTTCTTTTTCTTTTTTCTTCTTTCTTCCCTTATATTCTCCTTTTTTACCTTTTTAAAATTTCAATTTTTGAAAAAGTTTTTTAAACATTTTATTGTATTATTTTTTTCATTATGCTTGATTTTGTGTGTATGTGAGTGTTTGTGTGTGGTTGTGTATGTTCTCACTTGTGTGTATAGGTTTAAATATGTATGTATACATACATATACATACATACATGTATATATAAGTGTGTGTGTGTATATATTTTTTTTTCCTGCCTGTTTCCTCATGTTTTCAGAGGCTTTGAATTTTCATGTCAGTTGAGATGGATTCCTGTTGTGTTTCCTGTTGTGTGTAATTATCTTATTTGTTCTGAAATTTCTGTTTTATTTAATTACATACAAGGGAACACTATTAATATGTAAGATTATACACACACACACACACACACACACACAGAGGATTTTTCTACCTGTTTCTGCCTTGACATAACTTCAACTAAAAGAATTGAGGATACAAAAACCCTAAACCAACACAGAACTGAAAGAAGATCAGAGAGGGACCTTAGGTTCTACTCACTGACATCTCCTCATATATTAAAAACGGAAATTTCAGAACAAATAAGATAATTACACACAATAGAAAACACATTAAAAAGAGGAAGAGGAATCATCTCAACTGACATGAAAATCCAAAGCCTCTGAAAACATGAGGAAACGGGCAGAAAAATCTCAATCCTATGACAAAGGATTGCACTGAAATTGAAGTGGACAAAATCTCATTGAATGATGACAAAAACTGATGACTAAAATGTTCAATGACCTAAAAAAGATTTAAGGAATGCATTAAGAGAGCAAAGACCAGAGATGAAAGACCACTTTAATAAAGAGATAGAAACATTGAAAAGAACCCAATCAGAACTCCTAAAAAAGAAATGTACAATCAATCAAATTAAAACATCTGCTATCATTACTAATAGATTGTGTAGAAAACAGAACCTCAGTCCCTGAGGACAGGGTATATGAACTTGAATACATAGAATTAAATAAAGGGAAAAATGATAGAATATGATCAGAATATGTAAGAACTCTAGGACAATATCAGGAGACCAAATATGAGAATCGTTGGGCTAGAAGAGAACATGGAGACATTCTAAAGTCTTTAAGAACATTTTTCAATGAGATAATTATTAAAAACTTTTCCTGTATCAGAAATGAGATAGACATCCACATAAGGAGACAAACAGGACTCTGAATAGACCCAATTAAATGAGAAATTATCCCAGACACATCATAACCAAAATGCTTAGAATAGAAAATAAGGAAAGAATATTAAAAACTGCAAGAGAGAAAACTCAGGTCACATTTAGAGGCAAGCCAATAAGGCAATTGTCTAATTCCTCAATTAAGGCCCTAAAATCAAGGAGGACTTAGGATGAAAAATTTCAAGCTCTAAAAGAAAAAAACTGCCAACCAAGGGTACTTACTATACCCAACAAAGCTCAGTTTCAAATTTAAAGGGGAAATAAAACTTTCCATGACAAGAATAGACTAAAAGAAATTGTGACCACCAAGTCAGAACTACTAAGAATACTCAAAGATAAATTGCACACAGAGGAAGTAAGAAACAAATTCCAAAGCTCCCAAATAGAGGAAGATCAATATAAGGGTAATCTACTGAGAATCAAGAAGGCATTAAATATCATAAAAAATCAAAATGACAGGAAAACAGACACATATTCATACCAACACTGAATGTTAATGGTCCCAACTTCCCAGTCAAAAGACAAAATTAGCATAATAGATTAAAAAAAGGATCCAACTAAATGTTGTTTACATGATACTTGTCTTAGAGTCAAAGACACCCACAGGCTGAAGGTAAAGGATGGGAAAAATACTCCAAATATAAGCAGCAGTTGCTATTCTTATATCTGACAAAACAGATTTCAAGTAAAAATTAATCAGAAGGGACAAAGAAGGTTACTACATCCTGGTGAAGGGAATAATCCAAAAGGAAGACATAACAATAGTAAATATTTTTGCCTTTAATGTCAGCATACCCAATTACATTAAAAATAAAACTCCATGACATTAAATCTCAGATCATATAGGTCTCAACACAATAATACTAGTGATTTCAACACACCATTATCACCAATAGATAGGTCATCAAAACATAAAGTCAATAAAGAGCTTTCCAACCTAATTAAAACTATAAATCAAATGGACCTAACAAGCATCTATAGACTATTTCACCCCCCAAACAGCTGAATTTACCTTATTCTCCATAGCTCATGGATTGTCAAGAACAGACCATATTCTGGGTCACAAAGTAAGTCTTAGAAAATACACAGAAATTGATATAATCTTATGCGTCCTATCAGATCATAATGGAATTAACCTAGAAATCAATAGCAAGAGGAATAATAGAAACCATGTAAGCACATGGAGATTGAACAATATTCTTTTTTCTTTTTTAAAGAGAGAGGGGCAGTGAGAGAGACAGAGAAAGAGAGAAATAACTTTTTTTAGTTTTTCACATGGCCTTCATGAAGGCCTATTTATCTCAATAAATGCAAAATAGGCCTTCATTAAAATCCAGCAACAATTCATGTTAAAAATGCTGGAGAATCTAGGGATGGAAGAAAGTTAACTCAACATCATAAAAACTATTTGTGGAAAATCCAAAACCAACATCATACTGAATGGAGAAAAACTAAAAGCATTTCCTCTAAAATCAGGAACAAGTCCAGGATGTCCACTCTCACCACTCCTATTCAACATAGTCCTTGAAATATTAGTCCAAACAATTGTGCAAGAGAATGAAATCACAGGGATATAATCAGGAATAGAAGCCAAACTATCTCTGTTTGACATGATCCTATATCTAGAAAACTCCAAAAACTTTACCAGACGACTTCTTGAGCTTATAAATGAGTTCAGCAAGGTAGCAGGATATAAGATCAACACTCATAAATCAGTAGTCTTCCTATACTCCCACAGTGATTTAGGTGAGGAAGAAATCAGGAAAACCCTTCCATTCACAATAACCTCAAAAACAAACAGAATTAGCACATTACAGTGACACAGCAAAATCTATGTTCATAGCAGCTCAATTTACAATAGTTACATTATTGAATCAACCTAAATGCCTGCCACTGGATGAATGGATCCATATATAGAATGGAGTTCTACTCAACTATTAGAGGCAATGATATCGTAGCCTTTGAAAGTAAATGGATGGCAATGGAAGAAATCATGCTGAGCAAAGTTAGCCAAACTCAGAGTCAAGGGTTGAATGCTATCATTTGTTTAGGCTATAGCTAAACCCAGGCTTGGGTGAAAAGGTAGTCAGATTCATTTGTTCGAGCAACCAAGGGCATAACAATACATAATCTAGGGGAAACACAGACTTGTAGGGAGGAGGGAGGAGGGAAGTAGAAGCAGGGATGGGAGAGGAAGGGAAAATAGGAAGGGATGAAGGGAGACAATCAACAATGTAGCATACTCCTTACCATCTCCTTCAGAAGTCAAATAATACTTATGCAATCATTTAATTCAGGAAAATTCCCAACCATTTATACGTACGTACGTGTGTGTGTGTGTGTGTGTGTGTGTGTGTGTATGACTTTTATCTGTTATGAGGCATAAGATAGAAGCATCAAGAGACTGAGGTATGGGTGATGCGGGGTTAACTATGGTTTAAGATCAAAAGCATATCATTTTGTACCTTTGTATGCATTTATGATTTACAGTGAATTGTCTCCTTAAATAAAAAAAAAGGAGAAAAAAGAAATAAAAAAGAAGATCTTTAGAGGTTTACCAATGGAGTAAGAATGGAATTCTTCCCTCAGTCAAATCCTGAGATGTTGCCAGACTCAATGTGCTGATTGTAACCTTTTGAGAGACTTTGAACCTGACAACCCAGCTAAGCTGACTCAGAGAAACTGAGAAAATAAATACTTGATGTTTTCATCCAAAACACATAGCAAACAAAAATAAAAAATAAAAAAATACTTCGGAATTAATCTAACCAAGGACTTTACTCTACAAGCTTTACAATGAAAATTTTAGAACACTGAAGAAAGAAATTAAATACCTTAGATGATGGAAAGACCTCTCATATTCTTATAGGTAGAATTAATATTGTAAATGGCCATATTACCAAAAGAATTATGCAGATTCAATGCAGTCTCCATGAAAATACCAATGACATTCTTCGTAGTATTAGGAAAAAAATTCTTAAATCATTTGGAAGAATAAGAGGCCCAGAATAGTCAAAGCAATACTGAGCAAGGAAAATGATGCAGGAGGCATCACAATACTTGATCTGAAATTACATTACAGAGCTATAGTAACAAAAAAAGCATGGCATTAGCACCCAAATAGACTTGATGTCCAATGTAACAGAATGGAACACACAAAGGCTAACAGCTCTTGTGATACTTAGCAAAGGTACAAAAATATATTTATGAGAAAGACAGCCTTTTTTTAAACAAATGATGCTTGGAAGACTGATTATCTATATGTAGTAAAATGAGATTAGATTCCTATCTCTCAACCTGCACAAAAGTCAAATATAAGTGGATCCCAAAATTAGAAATACCAGAAACCTTGCAACTGCTAGAAGAAAACAGAGTCAACATTCTATCACATTGGTGCTGGCACTGACTTCCTTAACAAACCTCCAAAGTACAGGAAATAAAACCAAGAATCGGTAAGTGGGATGCCATCTAATTAAAACCTTCTGCACAGCAAAGGAAATGATTAAGAGCAGGAAGAGAGAGCCTACAGGATGGGAGAAAATCTTTGCCAACTATTGCTTTGATAGGTGCCTAATATCCAGAATATATAAAGTACTTACAAAGCATAACACCTGAAAAATTAAATTTCCCAGTCAATAAGTGGGCAAAAGAGCTAAGCAGAAACTTCTCAAAAGAAACAGAAATAGCCAACAAATATATGAAAAAATGTTCTGCATTTCTAGCAATCAGTGAAATGCAAATCAAAACTACACTAAGATTTCATCTTATTCCAGTCAGAATAGCAATAATCAGGAATGAAAATGATAATAAATGCTGGTGAGGATGTGGGGATAAAGGTGCACTTGTAAATTTTTGGTGGGCCTGCAGACTGGTACAACTCTGGAAAACTAGGAATGGAACCACAATATGACCCAGTTATCTCACTCCTTGGTTATGTTCCCAAAAGAACTAAAATCAGCATACTGTAGTGATACAGCCTCTTCAATGTTTATAGTAGCAAAATTCACAATAGCTAAATATGGAATCAAACTAGATGCTCTTCAATTGATGAATTGATGAAGAAATATGTGATGGATTCCTACTCAGCCATAAAGAAGGATGAGATAATGGCATTTGGTGGTAAATGAATGGAAATGGAGGACATCATACTAAGTGCAACAAGCCAGACTCAGAAACTCAAAGGCTTATGGAAAGTACAGTAAATTAAAGGAAAGAGAGAAAGAAGGATAGAATAATATAAAGATATAAAGAAGATCTGTAGTACAGAAAAAGGAGAATTAGAGGTATAGTGGGGGTATGGGAAAGGGGAGGCAATGTGTATTGAATTCTTGAAAAATTATATTATGTGCACCACAGGGATTTTTACCTTAAGGTATACGTAGAAAGAACCAATCAGATATAAACAAATAGACAAATGAAAGTAATCTAGCAGAGTAGAGGTAGGATACTGAAGGAGAGAGTGAAGACAGGGAGAAAAAGGGGCAGACCATGAACGGAAATAAAATTCTATGCATTTGTAAACTTGTGGAGATGAACCCAACTGTCATGTGTAACCTAAAGCTCTAATAAATGAAAACTCATTACTTTAGGAAAATCTACAGCTAAAACATGTCCTTGACCTAATGAAAAGTCAGCATGGTAGGAATCTTTTTTATTGGTGCATTATAGTTTTACATAGTGATGGGATTTGTGGTTACATATCCATAGATGTACATACACAACACAGCGACACAATTTGGTCAACATCCTTCCACCTCCCCCTGCAGCCCTCTACCTCCCTTCTCCATCCCCCAATCCCTTGATCTCTTTCTTGGTCTTATATTTTTCTTAAAATATCCAAGTACAATGACATAATTCTTATATCTTTGAAGAACATTTTTTATACACATGATGATAAGTATATACAGCGACACACTTATAAATGCTTGGAATGTACCTTGCTTTAACTCGGTTCCAATATTTCCCCTTCTCCTCCCTTCCTATCATACTTTGTATTTTTAGATATATTTGACAATAGATTGAACATTTATGTTTTTGTAAAGGCATGCAGTATAGTTTACTCAAATATCTTTTGCAGTATCTTGCAATTGTATCTCATAAATATTGACATACTGCATTTTTGTCATATGGTTCTAATACATGAGTTTGTCTACCTTTCCCCCAAGCCTAGGTAGAGCTCCAGCCTCCACAAATGAAGGATACCATTTGACCCTTGACTTTCTGAGTTTGGCTCACTTTTCTCAGCATGATTTCTTCCATTGTCATCCTCCATTTACCATCAAAGGCTGCAATACTGTTTCTAATAGCTGAGTAGAATTCCATATATATATATATATTCACAGTGCTAGTGTTCCTATCTCCCACAACCCCTCTAGCATTTGTTACTGTTTGTATTCTTCTTCTTTGCCAGTCTGACTGGAGTGAGGTGAAATCTTAATGTAGTTTTGCTTTGCATTTCTCTGATTACCAGTGATTTAGAGCACTTTATTGTGTATTCATTGGCTTGCTCAATTTCCTATGTTGAGAAGTTTCTATTTAGCTCTTTGGTCCATTTATTGATTGGATTGTTTGTATTTCTGTTATTGAGTTTTTTGAGTTCTTTGTAAATTTTGGATATTTTTCCCTGTCATAGGGATACAGGCTATGATTCTCTCCCATTCTGTAGGTTGTGTCTTGACTGTTTTGACTAATTCCTTGGCTGAGCAAAAGCTTTTTAATTTAATGGCATCCCACTCATTAATTCTTGACTGTAATTCTTTCATGTTGGGAGTCTTATTAAGGAATACTTTGCCAACTCCCACTTGCTAAATTGTTGGTCCTAATTTTTTTTGAGCAATTGTATGATAGGTGGTTTAATTCCTAATTCTTTGATCCATTAGACTTGATTCTTGTGTAAGGTGAGAGATAAGGATCTAATTTCAATTTTATGCAAGTGCCCAGCACAATTTGTCGAACAGGCTGTCTCTCCTCCATGTTATATTTTGACTCCTTTTGTTTAAAAATTTGTGGGTTTGTCTTAGAGTCTTCTGTTCTATTCCATTGGTCTTCATTCCCATTTTGATACCAGTGCTATGCTGTTTTTAATACTACAGCTCTATAGCATAATTTTAGACCTGGTATTGCAAAACCACCTGCTTCATCTTTCTTGCTTAGTAATGTGTAATGTTTTAGCTCTTCTGGATTTCTTATTGTTACAAATGAATTTGAGAATTGCTTTTTCTATATCTGTAAAGAATGACATTGGAATCTTAATCGGGATTGTATTGAATCTGTACAGTGCATTTTGCAGAATG
>PVKS010044174.1:0-14501 GCA_004027875.1 Aplodontia rufa
GGACTGTCACCACCACCCGAACCATCCTATTCTAAGCTCCACTTATGGAGCACTTGCCGCATGCCAGCAACTCTGCTGCTCACAGTATAAGCATTTCCCATTTAGTCCTCACCGCAAGCCTGTGGAATGTGTGTGTGCATTTCCATACGGTTGCTCCAGCTTTGCAGATGAGCAAACTGAGGCTTGGAAAGGGGAAGCCTCACTTTCCCAAGGTTGGGAGAGCTGGAGCAAACCCAGGCTGGCTTTGTGCTTGGTGACCGATCAGGAAGCGTTTCCAGTTTTCCTACAGCCCATTCCAGATTTTTTTAAAAAATTTACTGTCTTTTTAAGTTTTGCAGTCTTCCGGGTACAACCAGATTATCTGATGTTTTCTTAAAAGCATATTTCCTGGTAGAGCCAGGAGCGACAAACAATAAAGCTAATTTATGGAGCCATTGTTAGAAGACCTTCCTGAGTTTTTGGGAAACTGAGGCTCACAGATACCTGCCTTATCCAGATTCACAAATACAATTATCCAGCTGGGATACCAGTTTCCTCTAGACAGGAAACATTGGCAATATGTCCCTTGGTTAATTTCCCCCTTGTTAGTAGAAGAAAAGGATTGAAAAGCTGGGTTTGGAATTCATGGATCTGAGTTTAACAGTCTGCTTATTTTTCTGCTGTTGAGTGGTCTTGGTTGGCAAGTGACCCAACTGTCTGATCTCAGTTTCCTTACCAATAAAATTGGGATCACAGTTCCTATGTCATTATGTGATAAGAGGATTAGATAAGATAATGTGGTCAAAATGCTTACTGACCAATAAAATCTAGCACATAGGATATGGTTGCTACATCATGATTATAATAAGACTAGGTTGCTATAAGGGAATATTATATATGTTCCTATATCTGGTATTAAATTAGTATTTTTTACAGCTTTATTCTCTGCCCATCATATCTGTTCACTATGCTGTCCTAGGAAGGAAGGGCCTCAAATGAATTGAACTGGATCCAGAATTCCCCTCTGAGCTCAGCCTGCAGATTTCCCATGTGGCAGGGGATCACTGGAATCCTGTCCTGAGGCACCTCGGGAAGTCCACGAACTTGCCTCTGTGCGGCTGAGAAATTGACTTTCCCTCCCTAGTCAAATTATTAATTAGTTGCCTTATTGACTAATTTCTAAGCACTCAGTCAAATTGAGAAACCAATCCAATTTGGACGAGAGAAGAGTGAAAAGCTTTAGTTCATCCATTTTCCAATTGGGTGCGTTTCATTGTCTGGAGAAAGAGACTTGAAATAGGGCCTGAAAGCCTGGCTCAGGCTTGGAAGGTCCAGAGGTAGGAATTATTAAGCAATCCTGTCGGGTCTTCATTTCTTCTGCTAGCTGATTTCCTCTCGATAACAGAGGCCAAGAAACCCTTCCTGTTTAGAGATGGAAAGGCAGCATTTGAAAGGCTGCGCCTCCGCTAAGGTTAAATATTCTGTATGGAATGCCTCCGTGCGCTAGGTACGTTCACCCACTAGTGATAATTATTAGGCACCTTTCGGCAATCGTCAGGAACAGAATGAAGCTGGCTATCATAATTTTAAATCTCTATTTTAATATAATTACTGGCTTTTAAGGACTCCCTCATTGTTTTGCAAACGGCTTTTCTGACATCTTTGCTGCTGTTTTAAAGGTTAGGGCCACCAGGCATAGAATGTCTGAGCCGCTTTCTGAGGAGTGACAAGAGTCCCCAGGCTTTTGCATTGGCAGGGATCTTGAAAATGCCTTTGGGAGGGGAAAAAACAGAGACTCAGCAATGGATTTGTTGACCTGGCTATGGGGCAGACACTTACTTCCCTTCCCTTCTTAGGAAATATGGAAGGGCTGTTGATCTGTGGGCAAGAGTGAAACAGTCCCCATAGTGACCAGTAGTCCCCTTAGGAGTGGAGCCACAAAGGGTGACCGGAACCGGCTCCCTGTCTGAAAACCCTCTTAGGGGAAAACCAAAACAAACAGAATAGAGAGTTGGCTTTTCCTCTGGGGGGCATCCTGGCACCACCCCTCCATCCCAAACACGCTTTTGGTCTGGTTTTATTGGCTAGTGAAAAGAATCAGTTAATAGTCAAGAGCCGTGCGGTGACAGGGGGATTCAGGTGAATGAGCTCGGGTACTTACGGAGACTGTCCTACTTTGCATTTCGAGCTTTGGAAAATAAAGCCTTCTTTCCCAATTATTCCCTCTACTTCTCGCCGCTAAGCTTTCTAAAAAGGACTTTTCTTTCCCTTTCTAAATCTCCTTAAGAAAGAGTTCCTTTTCTTTCATACAGAGGGGTCCAGGGAATTAAATTCACCAAAATATCTTAATGTCAGGGCATCCAGAAAATTTAATGAAATCCAAATTAGGTTCATTAAAAATAAAGTTGTTTTTTTTTTCTTTGGCCTGGACTCTTAAAATATGCAGAAATACTCTATAAGAGAGCTTCAAAGCACATTTTAATAACTGTTTCCCTGCTCCAACACCCCCACCCCACACCATCCCAAATGCTTAAAACGCAGCTAAAATTTAAGCTTTTAGTTCCTGAAATCACCGTCACCTGCATAGAAGCAGCATCCGTAAAATCCACAAGCCCAGTTTCCCACAACCTCTGTAATTAACAATCCAGTAATAAACAAATAATCTCAAATACACAAATGGTGCGGCCCTAGAGGGCTCAGATATTCAGCCAGGGCTCCTGATAGTGTGTTGCATCCTACACTTTGATTCTGTTACTGAAACTTTTGCAAAGGTGTGATCTCCCCAACGGTCCTTGTCTTTGTAGGCACAGCCGGGAATGGCTACACTGACGCGTCTGGGTCCCCTCAACCCCGATTCTCCAGCTTTTCATTTGTTTTATGCTCTTGTCACTTCCGTCTCTAGATAGCTGACATCCCCAGCTCGAAAGGCCCTGATGATTCTATGATTCTTCTCCTTTCTTGTTAAATACCCTTCGCTCCGAAAAAGGAATTTACTTTCTTGAGTCCACCCCTTATCGGGGATAAAATCCCATACATGCATTTCGGGTGTTTCCCTACAGATTGGCAGAGGTATAAAATATAGAGGGATAAACAAAAGAAGGGAAGAACCTGAAGCCCCGTGGAAGGCCGGCTGATGTTTAGATAAGAGCTTGCTGTTTAGACACGAGGAGCTGGGAGTCAGGAAATCTGGGGTTCACCCAGCCTCTTTGGGCTCCTGAATCTGTTGTGGGGAATGGGCACAATGGTGTGAATTTCTAGCCAAGAATCAGTTGGGCCTTGAATTTCCTGGGTTTTTGTTGGGTCATATCACAGTGAAATATTATACTCTTTTCCACCAAATATATATCTAATTTCCTTTACTGAGAGAGAGAAAAAAAGTCTTTCCCACCAACTTACAAGAAAAATACACGTTATCTTTCCCAATAGGGAGATCATCTATTACTGGTGTTTTCAAGGACAAAAAAAATAAATAAATAAAAAAAGCCCCAAACAATGTTCTAAATCCATTTTATTGTGTTTTCTCAGATGGGAAAAAAACTGATTTTGATTTATTATTTCATGTAGATATTATGTAGACGTTCATGTTTGACATTTCCTGAGAAATATTTCCGTTTCTGAGGTCTTTAAAAACAGCATTTTAAAAAAAGACTTTGGGGTTTTTCTTTTTTTCTTTTTTTTTCCTGTGTGTGCCTGGTGGCAGATGAGGGGGGGGGGAATTTAAGTTTCTTTATGTTTAAGATGTCATTAACTTAAAAGAATTTACTGGGAAACTATGAACTTTATAAAAGACAGACATTTCTGGAGACTCAATTGCTCTCAATAGTCTTTTTTTTTTAAATCCATTTTTCTATTCTTTCTTCCTCTAATTACAGAACGTTTTAAATATGAGTAATTATACCTTGACGTATCTCATGATTTAAAATGGACCTTTGAGAATGACAGTCAAGTGATTTCTGCATCTTGTAGTTCAATAAAATCAAAAGCAGTTAGGAAAAAAAATAAGTATACAACTGGATTTGTTATTCTTTCAAAATCAGTCATAAATATAGACCTTCTCTGAGCGGGGGAGGAAGGGTGGGTGAAATTTCAGATTGGAATGAAGTTATAACCCACATCAGGAGAATCGGGCCTTTAATGAGAGAAACTAAAAAGACTTAATCACCCAAACCCCTCCAAAATGACACTTCAAATTACATCAGAGGTCGACGCGGTAATGCAGGAGGAGAGTGCTTTCATCTGAAAAATGAAATACTTAATGATTTCAATGGGCTCCTACCTCCCCAAATTTGAGATCTGCGTAACGCACGCCCAGTGCCTGGATTGCTTTCATGTCTGTAAAATATTTCTGCAAACAGTTCTTGCTTTCTCCCCCCTTTCATTCAACATGACTGCAATTTGCCTTCTCTAGAAAAGTTCTGGGGTGGTGGAGAAGAGCCGTGTAGTGAGGAAAATACCAATTGGCTTTTCCAAGGCATTGGAGGATCTTAACGTCCAAGCGTCGGATCTGCCTGGAGCTAGAAGTTTAAGATCCTTTTGCTCAGCTGAGATTTAATGATTGAATCTATTTTGTCTAAAGCGGGGGGTGGGGGGTGGAGGAGGAAATAAAATAAAATCTGAAAAACAGGTTACAATTTATAGAGAGTGCCTAACGAAGTAGTTAGCATTCTTTACTATAAGGGAAGTCGAAACCATTCATAAATAAACAGCTTTAAACCACCTTTCCCACATGCACACATGCTTCCTTTGAGATTCTTCAGCAATTTGGAGTATAGGAGATTAAAGTCTTTTAGAAATTTCCAAGGTCAGACCTCAACTAAAATAGGATTAAGAGGGTAAGGGGGTAAGAAAAAGAAACGAAGAGAAAGAATCGATTCTCCACTTCCCCCTTCTCCTAACTATCTGAAATAAATCGGAAGTTATTTCTCCAAATCCTCCTTTCTCTTGGGCAGCCCTTCAAAAGGTTCTGAGATTGCTGGAAAAAAAAATTTTCCTGCCTCCCCAACAATTGTAAGAAAAACAGGACCGGAGGGGGAAGCGGGGAACTGAAGGTCTACGCTGGGGTCCCTGGCAGCAGGACTCCAGGGGGCACTGTGACATTAGGACTTTAGCAGAAGCAGCTGCCAGTTTGGTCATTACTAAAAGAAGGGCAATTCCCCAAGTTTGCAACCATTTTCTCTTCAGATGTTCCCAACCAGGATTTTAACAAAGGAAATGAAAAAGAGAAACCAATTATTCCTCCCCTTTCTTTCTGGGTTCCATATGTAATGTTTAATTTCTGCACCGAGGACGTCCGAGAATAAAACAGCTCTTCTGCCCGCATCATTGTAAATATTACTCTCTTCACCCTCCCTCCCTCCCTTCCTTTCTTTTCCTCTCCTCCTTTCCTCTCTCCTTTCTCACCCCCAGCGCTATAAAGGTTTACTTTTTTCAATGTTCCGGTCCTTCCACATCCCTTCCTCCCTCCCTCTCTTTCCCTCCTTTCCTTCTCTTTTTAATTCCCTCCCTACAGATAAAATACAACAGAAGCCATTCTGGCATCTTGCGATCTACCTTGGTTGAAATTGTTCTTGTCCTCAGTTTGATCCTTTCTTTCAATAAGTCTTCCTGGCTGTCTCTGGCCTTTCCATTCACCAGGTTTGAGCAGAGAGCAGTGTCTCCCAGTACATTTTAATAGATCTTAACAGTAATTATGTGGGAACTTCAAAGCAAAACTATTTGTGTGCTCTCTCTCTCTCTCTCTCTTCTATCTTTCTGTACACATACACACATTCTGAACCCTCCTAACTCAAAACCAGAAAAAAAAAAAAACCTTTTCAAACAGGGCAGAAAATTGGGTTGAAATTAGCAGCTGGCATTTTGAATATATGCTGATTACAAAATCTCCCCAAAGTTCTAGGGCTGAGTAATGAAAGGACACTGCAAAGAAATAGAAGTTCTTCTTTAGTTAGTTTCCATTCAAAACGTTTTTGATCATGCCTGGAAATTTCAACATCTTAGCCCAGGAACCAGGACTAACGTGCGATGATAAGAGGCTGACAGATACATGTAGTTAGGCTCTGCCAAAAGTGAACCTGGTGCGGACAGTCCCCTGCTCTTAAGGAGAAGGATTTGGTTCTAGCAAATTCGTGCCTCTGCAAAGGTCATTTTATAGCAAAGTGCAAATATTTTTAAAAAGAGTTTGAACTGTTAAACATTAAAAAAAAAATTCCACCCAGTTCTGGTTTTGAGTCTGACTTGAATAAGAACTGGGCTACCAGTTTTCAAGGAAAAAAAAAGTTCATTCAATAAAATAAAGAGTAGCAAACCTGCGTGTTTCATTGACGACATGTTTTCCAGGGATCTTGACTTTATTATAAATGAGGTTTTATCTCAGGAACTAAAAATACAAGAAAGGAAGGAAATCAATGAAGGGGCTGAAAATACTAGGAAATATTAACCAAATCTTCCCCTTGAAGAAAGATCAGGAGCTTCAAGTGCTCCTAAAAGGGAGACAGAAGTCCAAACAAAAGCACCTATTAGAATGCCAAAGGCTTGTTGGGTGTGTGCGTGTGAGCGAGTGTGCATGTGAGTGTGTGGGTGTTCTATGGGAAAATATTTGTCCCGATCTACGTAGATGATCATTTAGGAATCTTCCCTGTGGTGCAAATGGAAAGAGAACTTTTGATTTTTGAACACTACTGATATTCCTTGTGAGGCACAAATAGGAACATGTCATCGGTTCTTTTAAAGAGGGACACCCCCCCCCTATCAATTTTGTCAACTCACTGTCTAATTTGAAACCTGAAGGATTAGGAGCAAAATGCAAAATAAACTCGAGAGGACATTTAGGCGTCGGATCTTCTGGTTTCTCTGTTAGAAGGGGCAGCATGATTTAGACAGGAAAGGCACAGTGTATTTTTCTGATTTTTTTAATGGACTGCAAAATTGCGATAGCTTGGGAAAGAGAAATGAGCTCATCTAACTAAGTAGAAATGCGTATTTTCATGTGTAACACATATTAACTTAATCTCAAAATGTACCTGCCTGAGTTGAGTTCTTGCTTTTCTTCTCTTTCTTTCTTCTTTCTTTCTTTCTTTCTTTCTTTCTTTCTTTCTTTCTTTCCTCCTCCTCCTCCTCTTCCCCCTCCTCCTCCTCCTCTTCTTCTTCTTCTTCTTGTCTTTGCTGTGTTAGGGTCTTCTAAAGTTACAGACGATCATAAATCTTTCTGTTAAATGCGATGTGCCGATGTAGGACTACATACTAAAGGGTGTGTCAGATCGTAGCTTGAAAAATTCTACAATTATTTATTCATATAACACTACAATACTAATAACAGTAATAAGAAAAAGAACGACAATGAATAAAACCAATTAGAAGCAGAATCCATTTCTCCCATATTTCTGATCTCACCTTTAAATATCTGTAAATGAAAAGACGTGAAAGGGGCTGCATTTCTAAATGTGATTGCCAATAACACACAGTGATGGGACATTGATGCAGTGAAGATCGCTCTCCCTTGCCCTAAGCAAGGCAGCTTCGAAATGGGGGGACCCTTTGGCAGCCTGGGCTAAGCAGGAAGGTGTGTTCTAGAAATGGCCACTAGATGGCACTCCAGCCACTGGTTATGCCTCTTGGATTTGATTTTGGTTTTTTCTGTTCTGGGTTTTGGTCTTTCTGACTAGGGTGTGGACAGGCACTTGGGGGCTAATTTTGGGTAGTCAACAATACCATCCAGAGGCACAGGGAAGGAAGAAAGTAATCAAGCCAGGGAGCTCTGTTTGGTAGTTGTGGGGCTGGCCAGCTTTCGAGAACCTTCTTGGAACTGGCAGAGAACAGCTCGGTGTGAGTGTATTTTGGCCGGCCACCGCAGAGCAGAGAGAGTCGTGATGTCCTAGCACTTTCCAATTCCTTTCGGGCATTTGGGGGGAAAAGCAGCTGGGTTTTTCTTTTCTTGGTTAGTGATGTCATTACAACCCCAGTCATATACCTGCGGCTCATGAAAGACATTTTGGGTTCTTTTCAAAGCTTTTATCTGAAATTGCTGCAGAATAGAAATCATAACAGAGAAAGTATTTGTGAAGAGGAAGAGCAGGGAGCTGACTGTGGGTGTGTGTTTGTGCACGTGGTTCACTGTTAGAAGCAGGGAAGGTGACTGGCAGATGGAGGGAATGCTTGGGTGATGAGGACCTGAGATACATCATGAACATGGAATCCCATGACCTGAATCAAACTGGGGACCCACGAGCCAGCAAAGGATTTTTCTTGACCACTTCCAAGTGTGGGGTGAGGGCGTTATACTTTAGATGCCAAAATGTCACCGATGGTGACGGAATCATTGCTGCTGGGGATCTGAAATTGGACCAGTCTTCCAAATCAGGGTGGTGGTGGGGTGGATCTCACCACCACAACTGTGGAGAAAGAGGAAGAAAAGGAAGTTTTCATTTTCCTGGAGGTTTCAAGGTCTTCATAACATAGCTTCCAAGTGCAGTAAAAACCTCAATGAACTGGAACCCAGCCAATCAGAGCCAAAGAGGCAAATAGCCAGGAAATAGTGGCTATCAGGAATGTATTAACAACAGAAATGACAGAGCTTCTTGATGGTGCATCCTGCAGCCGGTATAAACCTGTTCTTTGTCTTGTTTGCATTTTTTTTTGTGGCTTTCAATTCATGCATGATAGAAAAGCCTTTCTGTTTGTTTGTTTCCCACACTGTTTTATAACTACACAATCTGAGTCTAGCACAAACCCGCATTCAACAAATGAATTCACTTCAGCACAGAAATGATAATTGCTGATGATAGGTCCTTTGTTAGAACCGGAAGCTGTGCTTGGTGCTTAACATACATCATCTCGCTTCATCTTCTGAACATCTGTGAGTATCATCCTACTCTACGGACAAGGAAACCGAGTCTCAGAGAGGTTAGGTCATTTGCCCAAGATCACAGAGCCTGGAAGATGCAAAGCTAGAGTTCAGAGGTCGAGGAGAGCGAGCTTCAAATTAGGATACTTAAGCATGTTTTCAAGACTGTATTATGAGGCAAGAAAAAGTTCTCTGCTGCTGAGGAATATCCACTGAACCAAATTTCTCTTGTACTTTACTTAAAGCAACGAACCAGGGAAGAGAGAGGTTTGAGATACTGAACAATGCTAATTCACCGGCCTAAAAGATGTCATGTAGGTGGACGCTGAGAGTGGCCAGCTGTTCTGGATAGCAGTGATCTTTGCCCCTCAGATCTCACAGAGCAGAAGAAGATTGAAGTCTGTAATCCTGATAAAGTGTCAGGTAGGTCAGAGGAGGCCAAGGGTAAAACAGAGTTTTCTCCTGGGGCTTTAAGTTTGGAGGGGAAAGACTCTCCCAATTTTCTCTGCCCATTCTTCACTCTCTAGTTCTTTGGTGATTGCTGGACCGGAGGCCAAAGCCAAGGTCAGAGAGCCCTCCTGTCCATGAATTTCCGCCCTCCACCTTCCCTCCTCACTCCGACATTCCCGTGACTTTGAAGACTCATTCCAAGAGACTTGTTTCGGGAGCCAAATGAGCAGACAAAGTCTCC
Source organism: Aplodontia rufa (assembly GCA_004027875.1). NCBI lineage: Eukaryota > Metazoa > Chordata > Mammalia > Rodentia > Aplodontiidae > Aplodontia > Aplodontia rufa. Next base: position 9,510 of record PVKS010044174.1, read on the forward strand.
TCAGCATCTTTGCAGTCAGGGCTCTTTCTGCCTGGACGTGAGCTTTTCCCTCCATTCTGCTCCTATCTGCACACTTCTGTTCATCCACGGCAACTCGGTGAGGGCCCTTTAGGCACCAGGCTTTGAGAGTGTGCAGTTCAGGGGCTCAGGTGTGGCCGGGTTGAGCAGCAAGGAGCATTTCTAATACAGCCTGCAGTGCTGGGCTGTAACTGCACAGAGAGAGGCACTGAATTCAGTTTCCCCCAGTGAGAGGTACTGGGAAAAAGCAGGGAAGACCTCCTGGAGGAGGTGACATTCAGCTGATGCTAAGTAGAATTCACCAGGTGAAGAAAACTGGGCAAGGGGGAAAAAGGACAGGCCACTCTGCAAAGAGGCTGGACATGAGGAGGGGTAGCGAGACTTTGGAAACAGCAAAGTTCTTTAACTGGAGCCAGAATCAGTGTCCAAAGAGTAGGCAGGGTCTCCAAGAGCCATGCGAAGGTGTCCATTCATTATCCTGGTGGCGATGGGGAGCTAGTGAAGGATTTGGGGTAAGGGTTGGCTCAGCCAACTGCAGCAATGGCTCGATGGGTACACAGAATCCTGTTTTCTTGGAGAGCATCGTCTTTGCACCTAGAGCCACTGCTGTCCCCGGCTCTGCCATGTAGGCACTAATGAGAGAGAACAGGGCAGCACTTCCTGTCTGCGCTGCGTTGTACGAATCACACCGAAGCAGCGTGCAAGAGCCAGAGTGCCCAACCCAGCAGCCACCCCGATCGGGAAGAAATAAAACAAACCCAGTGCAACCGCGTCTTAGTCACCGTTCTCCCTCCTGTTTCGGGAGGGGAAGCTGAATCGCACTGAGAAACGATTCTTAGCCGTTCAACGCGAGCAGCCTCCGTTGGCAGAAAAGAAACGTTTTTAAAGACAGATTATTTTATTCCACTTCTCGAAGTGGACCTCACACTGCAAAGCCTCTTTTTCACAAAGGGTAAACATCTTGCCTGTCCTGGTGCCGCCCGGCCGGCTGTCCTTCCCCAGTGGAAGTAATTGTGGGGGGAGGGCTGGAAACACAGAGCTTTGATGTTTGGGGGAGGGGACCTTTTCAGCAAATGTCCTCGGCAGACACAGCGATTGAGAGAGGCACATCCGCTTTGGAAAATGCCTGCTAATTAAATGAATGTTTTCAACTGGAAAGCATGTCTGAGCCGTTAGGATACATCCCCGACCAAGTTGGAGGAATGCTTCAGATGTTGGTCTGAAATGGGTGTTTCTGGAAGCTTTGCGAATACCTTGTCCTCCTCGGTCCTCCGATAGGACCTCTCATGCATTCACTCGCTCATTCAAAACTGGCAGAGGATCATCTCTGTGCCAGGCACCGGGCTGGGTGCTGGGTGTTTGTTATGCACGTGGCTGTCTACCTCCTTCACTGGAACTTATATTCTGGTGTTTCCTATGGAACATTTCTTCCCACTAACAATAAATAAAGAACAATACATTGAATCTTTAAAGACTGGCGTACCTAGATCCTAGTCCAGTCTTCCCTCTCGTTAGCTGTGTGACCTTGAACAATTGCTTAGTCTCTTCCAGCCTCTGTCTCTTTATCTGTAAAATGGTCATAAAAACAGTATCTATCAGCCGGGTGTGGTGGCACATGCCTGTAATCCCAGCAGCTTGGGAGGCTGAGGCAGGAGGATCTCAAGTTCAAAGTCAGCCTCAGCAACTTAAGCCCTAAACAACCTAGGGAGACCCTATCTCAAAACAAAAAAATAAAAAAGGCCGCAGACGTGACTCAGTGGTTAAGTGCCTCTGGGTTCAATCCCTGGTGCAAACAAACAGCAACAAACCGAGAAAGTGAAACAAAAATCAGTACTTATCCTTTAGGACGGGGGTGAGTATTGAACGAGAGATAGGTGTGAAGTGCTCAGTCCTGCGTTTGGTCCACACCAGGAACTTGGCACATGTAGATTATGTTTAGCATCGAGGATAAGGTATTTAGAAGATAAATTCATGCTCATGGGAAAAAAATACAATACAATACAATAAAAATTCCAACAAATAGGAGCCCCTAAAATAAAACAGTGGAGATCCCTGAAATAAAACAGTGGAGATCCTCTCTCCCTCCCCGGCCATCTCCAGCTAGGTATTAAGAGGTTACAAACAACCGTCAGCTCTATGGCACTTGAGTGGGAGGAAAGACGCGATGGATTGAGTCGGCTGCAAAGTCCGGGTGGAGCTGTCTCCACGCACGGCTGGGAACCGTCAACCTCCGCTTCTCCTCTCTCAGCTCCTCTTCTCTGCACAGGGCCATCCCTGGTCCCTTGCTAAATGGTCCCTGGCACCTCCAGACTCACCCATCTTCCCAGGAAGGAGCGCTACTGTTCAGGGTTCCAGGCAAGGCTTAGGCTCCACTCTTCTGGGCTGGCCTGGGTCATGTGCCCACCCTGAGCAGCTTGAGCGGGTGTCTTCTGTTATTGGCTGGCCTGGGCCACATTTCCATCTCTGGAACTGGGGAGGGTGTTCACATCTTTGTGATTCCTCTCCTAGTTGTGTTTTTTTGGTACTAGGGATTGAACCCCGCGTTTCTTAACCACCGAACCCATCCCTAACCCTTTTTATTGTTTGAGACAGGGCCTCACTAAGTTGCTGAGGCTGGCTTTGAACTTGGGATCCTCCTGCTTCAGCCTCCCGAGCCTCTGGGATTACAGGCGTGCGCCACTGCACCTGGTGTCTCCTCTCCTCTTGACGCAAGTGGGATTTGCCACCGTAACCAATAGAAGACTGTGAGGGTGCTGGCACCTCTCTCCTGTGACTACACTGTCCTATGTTAGACTCTAACCCTTCGCAGTCCAGGGATTTTACAGCAACTGTAGTGATTTTCTTAATGAGATGGAAGAAAGTAAGCTTATATTTAACATCTTGCTGGAGAAATTGAAACTATGTAAAAGAATCAGATGGAGATTTTTAAATGTGAAAAATGCAAAATTTGAGATGAATGAGGATAGAGAGACAAGATGAAGGTCATGGTCAAGTTGATGTCCGGGAGTCCCATTGAGAAGGAGGCAAGGCGTGGGGAGGGGAAGGTGCGTCATTTGTGAGTCAGAACCTACACTCTATGCTGGAACTACTCAAGAAAAGAAAAATATGTGTACATGAGCTCAGGCCAGACCGTGTCCTTCACATTGAGATGGAAGCGTGGGGGCCAAAACAAGAGTTCCAGGAAAGAAGAATATTAGGAATCCTTCATTCACCCTGGCGTCCAGGAAAGAAGAATATTAGGAATCCTTCATTCACCCTGGCGTACGCTATTTAATTCTCATAACAAACCTGGGAGATTAAGCACTCGTACATCCTCTTCTTATATAGGCAGCGTGAGACCCAGATGAGTTAAGCAACCCGCGTTAAAACAACACCTCCTGCGTTAAATGTTCTATTTCGGAGTCATAAATTATCAAAAGCTTAGTAGCTTAAAGCAGCTTTTATTCTCCCACAGTGTCTGCGCATCAGGTGTGGGGAGAGGGCTTAGCTGGGTGCTCTGCTGAGGGTTTCACGTGGTTTTAATAAAGATAACAGCCAGACTGGAGCGTGGCTGTGAAGCCGAGGGTTCCAGATGTAGAACCATCAGCTGGAAGATCCCCCGGCGCTCAGGGCCGCTGCAGACCCTGGGAGCTGCCCAAGGTCCCTGGGCATTGGGGTTTCCCCTCCCTGGCTGCTCCACCCTGTGCGGCTTGCCGGTTCTAAGCTGTGAACGATGCTCTCTAATGTCCCCGCTCCTGTGCCTCCTTCTCAGCGGGACTCCTGTCACCTTCAATTTGTCTCTTTATCCTATTTACCTCAACTTTGGCACTTTTCACTTTCAAATGTTTCTTTTGGTTTTTACATAGCTTATTTGCTTCTTTTATATGTTTAGATCTCTGCTGAGATGTCCCCCACAGGGACAGTCACCGTACTTCGTACTTCGTACAAGGTCCTTGCGTGATGTCTGGGGTATCTTGAACTGGGCTTCTCCTGTTTCTCTTTTCTCTTGAGAATGGATGAAATTTTCTCAGATTTTCGTGTGTCAGGTAACTGTGGAGTCCACCTTCCTATTGTGGCAGTTTTGAAGACCGACTTTCGCCCTGTTCTTCCCAAGAATATTGAAGTTTTTGTTTTACCAGGCAGTTAACTTGGTGAGATTCAATCCGCAATTTCCGTCTCACGAGGGGAGGGCTGCAGCTCAACTCTATTCCAATTTTTTTTCAGCCTTAGCTGCAAAGTACTTTGAATCTGCTCTGTGCGTGTTTGGTTCAGGGGTCCCCCAGCATTTGGAGAGGCTTCAAATTCGGCTTCATATCCCCGGTTTCTCTTTTTGAGGATTCCTCCCTCATTTTCTGGTGGCTGTGGATCCCTTAAACTCTATCCTCTGGTTTCGGAAAAAGAAAAGTTTCTACTGGAGCCTCAGCCATTTTATGTCATGAAAAACACGGGCCTGTTCTTGGTGAAAACTGTGATAATTGGGAATCATTCCCTTCTCCCAAGGTTCAGCTCCATTTCCAAAATGTCCCTAGCTTTTCGCTGCCTCGGGGAGCCTTTTATTCTGTCCAGTGTTTAGAGTTGTTGTCTCCAGGACAGAGCTTATACCTCCATGCCGTAAGTAAAAATCCTTATCTGTGGTCTTTAGATGTTTGAACCGATGGGCTCTGCCCTAGCTTATGTCCTAACAAACTGGCCCATTCTGAGATCTACTGGTGCTTGACACCTGGGGCTTGACCTTGTTTTCTCTTATTCATATGTCCATCCACCCCCTATCCACCCACACGTCCATCCATGCTTCCATCCATGTGTCCACACATCCATCCATACACCAATCCATGTATCCACCCATCCAACCACCATCCACCCACCCACCCACCCACTCACCCATCCATCCACCAATTCCCTTTCACTCACCTCCATCCACTAACCCATTCAACCACCATCCATCAATCCATATATCCACCCATCCAACCACCATCCATCTACCCACCCACCAAT
>PVKS010044175.1:0-14473 GCA_004027875.1 Aplodontia rufa
GTATATGAAGAACTCATAGGAGTCTGGAAATTGGGAAGATGGGGGAACCATCCCAGAAGCCGATGTCATTCCTCCACAAACTACCCATTTAATACATGAGTTCTTCTGGGGGCAACTGTAAAAGGTAAAATCCAAGGTGGTTATCCATGATCTGGCTTTTCCCCTCAATAACAAAGTTTATATCCATTGATTGATAATGTTTTAACAATGTTTCCCCCTCAACTGTATTTCTATATTCTTCTAATAAAAAATTATTGTAGAATTATATCATCATATTTAGAGACTTAGATAAAATTAGTAGAAAAAGATGATTCTGGTGATGTATTTTACACTTTATTCATATCTGAGGAGAATTATTATCACATAATATTTCCTCATAGTGCAAATATAGTTTGCAGGATATTATACACTAAATGCAATATGTTTTCTAAAGCAATGATAATTAAATATGCTTAAAAGTAGTTTTATCATTAGAATTATGAACCTAAAATAGAAATAATCATTTTTCCTACATAAAATGTACTATTTTTTGCCTCTTAATAAAGAGAAACAAGATAAAAAAAACTCACAATATACAGAAAATGAAAAATATCTTGACTTGTACTTGCCTTTAGTAGTCTCTTTATTTTTTTTCTTCATAGTTATCATTTTTTAGGTCAAGTGATCCTGAAGCTACTATATTTTAATCCATTATTTTAAGATTGCTCAAAAATAGTTTGTTAAGCTCTTTGAGTCCCGAAAGCAGGCACTCAGGAAACCACTAGACTCCTGTCCGGAGAAGCCCCTGCTCAGTACCAACCAGAGGAATTTCCCCACCTAGAGCAGCCCCTGCCTACCTGATGCCCCATGTGCCTGTCTGGGCCTCCTTGAGTCCTACCAGCAGGTGCTCAGCACACCACGTGTAGGAACCCCATCCAGAGCATCCCCCAACTCAGGACCAACTGGGGGAGGTTCCCAGGACAACCCAGATTCAGATCTGCATCTTTGTGCCTGGAACCAAAAGGTGGAGCAAAATGAGGACCCAGGCAGAAGAAGCATCTGGTGGCTAATCTGACCCTTTGACTTGCAAGGAAAAACCACCTGGAGAACTGCATACCTTCCCCAAAGGAAATTTCAATTCAGAGATCCAGAAGAAGCTCTTCAAAATTGAAGAATCAAACTAGGATATGTTCACATAAAAATCCACAACTCCCCTAAAAAGGATGCCACAGTTAGGGACCAACATGAAAACCTTGAAAATATCATCAGTAATCTGAAAACTAAAAGGAACAATGAGCTAAAAAAGTGATACGAAAAACTCTATTATCAAATAAATAGACACACTCAAAGTAACAGACCTAAAATCTGCAGTCAATAAGGAGAAGAACCTTGGAAGAATTTAATAATAGACTAACTTCTATGGAAAACAGAATGTAAGCTCTTGAAGAAAGAACTTCTGACAACGAGGACAGGCTTAGCAAGCTTGAGCACATGGACGACAACAAAGAACAAAAACAAAACCTCAGGAAGATGAACAGAAATTTAGAAATGTCTGGGATGAAATGAGAAGAAACACTCTAAGACTAATTGGGATACAGGAAGTAATGAAACACAAACAAATGGATAGGGAACATTCTCAATGAAACATTTAAAGAAAATTTTTTCCGGGGCTGGAGCAGTGGCTAGGCAGTTGCGGTGCTTGCCCAGCATGCGCAGGTGCACGAGTTCAGATCCCAGCACCCACATGCACAACTAAGTGTCAGACCAATGAAGGCCATGTGAAAAGCTCAATGGAGATTGATTCTCTCTGTCTCTCTCTCTCTCATACTGTCCTTCTCTCTTAAAAAAAAAAAAGAAATTTTTCCCATATAAAAATAGAGTTAGATAGGCTCATCCAGGAAGTTTATAGGGTACCAAATAGGCCTAATCAAATGAAAAATTCACCAAGACACGTTATATTCGAAATGTACAAGTAGGATATCAAGGAAAGAATATTAAAAGTGGCAAGGGAGAAACACCAAAACACATTCAGAGGCAAAGTATTAAGAATCACACCAACTATTCAGCTCAGACACTGGAAGTAAGAAGATCATGGAAGAAGATCTTTCAACATCTGAATGAACACAACCTGCAGCCAAGAATACTATACCCAGCAAAACTCAGCTTCAAATTTGAGGGGAAAATAAGAAATTTTCATGATAAGAACAAACTTGCAACATTTGTGAACAGAAAGCCCACATTACAAAGAATCATCAAAGATAAACCCTATATAGAAGATCAAGCAAACATTCCTCAAAACCCACAGGAAATTCAGTAAAGGTACATGCTTATAGTAGACAACTAAGAAACCACAGAACTTACTAATAAAACATAATGACTATGAAGTACAACCACATAACTGTTCTAAAACTGAATGTGAATGGTACCAATGCACTAATCAAAAGACACAAACTAGCAGATTGGATCAAAAAACAAAATCTAATAATATGCTTCTTACAGGAAACTCACCTTACAGCCACAGATTAAGGATGAAAGGATGGAAAAAAATCTACCAAGCATATGGTCCAAGAAAGCAAGTTGGATTTGTAATTCTTATATCTGACAAAGTGGATTTCAAATACAAACTAATCAGAATAGATAAAGAAGGCCACTTCATCCTAGTAAAGAGAACAATTCATCAGAAAGATATAACCGTAGTAAATATATACTGTCCAAACACCAACATGCCCAACCATGTGGAAAAATTAATCCATGACATAAAACCACTTGTGGACCTCACACAATAGTACTCAGAGACATTAAAGCTCCATTGTCACCAATAGACAAATCATCAAAGCAAAAAACCAGTAAAGAGATCTCTAGTCTAAACAACATCATAAATAAAACAGACTTAACTGACATCTTCAGAATATTCCACCCACAAATGGCAGAGTACATCTTCCTCTCAGCAGCACATCAATCCTTCACCAAAATAGATCATATTCTAGTTCACAAAGTAAATCTTAGCATATAAAAAGTAGTTATTATTCCATGTATCCTATCAGACCATGATACCATGATCCTAATTAATAACAGCAAAAACCATTGCACAAAACACACATATACATGGAAATTGAATAATACCCTATTAAATGAAGAATGGATCTGAGAAGTCGTGATCACAGAAATTAAGGAATTCCTGGAAAAGAATGAGAATGAAGACACAACATATCAAAACCTCTGAGACAGCATGAAAGCATTCCTTTTTTTAAAGAGAGAAGGACGGTGTGTGTGTGAGAGAGAATCAATTTTTTTTGAGTTTTCACATGCCTTTTGTTGCTCTGACACTTAGTTGTGTATGTGGGTGCTGGAGTTTGAACCCAAGTACTTCTGCATGCTGAGCAAGCTCCGTAACAGCCAAGCCACCATGCCAGCCCCATGAAAGTATTCTTAACAGGAAAATTTATACCAATAAGTGTCCACATTAAGAATCAGGAGAGATCCCTAAAAATAAGTTTATGCTCCATCTCAAATCTCTACAAAAGGAAGAACAGTCTAATCCCAAAGCCGACAGAAGACAGGAGATAATTAAGACCAAAACTGAAATCAATGATCTGAGAAAAAAATAAAAAGTATCAAAGAACTGGTTCTTTGAAAAATAAAATTGTCAGACCCCTAGCTAATCTAACTAAAAGAAGGAGAGAATCAAAGCAAATGAACAAAATCACCAATGAACAGGGGGTGATCAGCACTGACCACATTGAAATCAAGCAGATTATCAGAACATATTTTGAAAAACTATACACCTCTAAATCAGATAATCTGGATAACATGGTCAAATTTCTAGACACATACACAGGATGAAATTAAAATCCTTAACAGGCCCAATATGAGACACCAAAATCCATACAGCAATTAAAAGTCTTTCAAAGAAAGGTCCAGGAGCTGATGGATTCCCTGGTGAGTTTTACCACAACTTTGAAGAAGAGCTAACACCTCTCCTTATTAAGCTATTCCAAGAAATTGAAAATGAGAGAACTCTCCCAAACACTTTTTATGAAGCAACCATAACTCTGATAATAAAACCCAAACAAGACACATCAAAGAAAGAAAAATATAGAACAATATCCCTCATGAACATTGATGCAAAAATCCTTAATAAATTTCTCACAAACTGCATTCAAAAACAAATCAGGAAGATAATTCATCAGGATCAACTGGGCTTCATTCCAGGTATGTAAGGGAGGTTCAACATACGTAAATCAAAAAATGTGATTCATCACTTAAACAGAATTAAGGACAAAAACCACATGCAGAAAAGACCTTTGATAAAATGCAGCACTCATTTATGCTCAAAATGCTAGAGAAAATAATGATTAAACGAATTTATCTTAACTTTGTGAGGGCCATATATGCCAAACCCTCAGCTAATATAATACTAAATGGAGAAAAGTTGAAAGCATTTCCACTAAACCCAGGAACAAGATGAGGCTGCCCACTTTCATCACTTTTATTCAATATATTCCTCAACTGTGGCTGAAGCAATTAGTCTAGAGAAGGAAATCAAAGGGATACGAATAGGGAGGGAAGAAGTAAAACTATCCCTTTTTGTCGATAACATGATCCTGTATCTGGAAGATCCAAAAACTTGATCAGAAAACTATTAGACCTAATAAACAGATTTGGCAATGTAGCAGGCTATAATATCAACACCCATAAATCAATAAATTTCTTATATGCTAACAATATTAGGGCAGAAGAAGAAATCAGGCAATCAATCCCATTCATTATATACTCTAAAAGAATAAAATACTTGGGCATTAATCTGACAAAAGAAGTAAAAGACCTTTACAAGGAATATAATTGACCATTGAAAACAGAAATTGCAGAAGACCTGAAAAGATGGAAAGATGCTCTGTGCTCTTGGTTAGTCAGAATTAATATAATTAAATGGCCATTCTGCCTAAAGCACTATACAGCTTCAATGCAATCCCATCAAGATTCCAATGTCATTCATTGCAGATATAGAAAAAAAGCTGTTCTCAAATTCATTTGGAACAATGAGAAAACCAGAATAGCCAAAATGTTATCAAGCAAGAAAGATGAAACAGGTGGTTTTGCAATATCAGATGTAAAATTATACTAGAGAGCTGTAGTAACAAAGACAGCATGGTACTGGTATCAAAATAGGAATGAAGACCAATGGAATAGAATAGAAGACTCTAAGACAAACCCACAAATCTTTAAACATCTCAATCGATCTTTGACAAAGGAAGTCAAAATATAACTTGGAGGTCAGATAGCCTGTTCAACAAACAGTGCTGGACAAACTGAAGAGCCCTTTGCTGAAAATTGAAATTAGATCTGTATGTCTCACAAAAATTAAATCTAAATTGATCAAGGAATTAGGAATTAAATCAGCTACCATACAACTGCTAGAAGAAAAATTAGGAACAACACTCCAGCTTATGGGAGTTGGTAATGACTCCCTCATCAAGACTCCTAAAGTGGAAGAATTAAAGGCAAGAATCCATGAATGGGATTCCATTAAACTGAAAGTTTTTGTATAGCCAAGAAAATAGTGAAAATAGTCAAAGTACAACCTACAGAATGGGAGAGAATCATGTTCTGTGATCCCTATGACAGGGGACTAATATCCAAAATTTATAAAGAACTGAAAAAATTCAATAACAAAAACACAAACATTCTAATCAACAAATGGGTTAGAGAGCTAAACAGAAACTTCTCAATAGAGGAAATTGAGCAAGCCAATAAATACATGAGAAATAGTTCTAAATTCCTGGCAATCAGATAATTGCAAATCAAAACTAACTTAAGATTGCATCTCACTCCAGTCAGACTGGCAAAGATGAAGAATACAAACAATAGCAAATTCTGGAAGAGTTGTGGGGAGATAGGAACACTAGCACACTGTTGTGGAATTGTGAATTGGTATAGCCACACTGGAAAGCAGTGTGGAGACTCCTTAAAAAATTAGGGTTGTATCCACCATATGTCTCACCTATCCCTCTTCTGGATATTTTCCCAGAGGAGTTAGAATCACCACATTAAAGCGTACAGTGACACTGCAAAATCTATGTTCATAGAAGCTCAATTTACAATAGCTAAATTATGTAACCAACCCAGAGGACCCTCACTGGATGAATGGATCCAAAAGCTCTGATTATATATGCGTGTGTATATGCATGCATGTATATGTATATACATGCATATGTATACATACAAACATATACACAATGGTGTTTTACTCAGCTGTTAGAAACAGTTCTATCGCATCAATTGAAGACAAATTGTTGACAATGGAAAAAATCATTCTGAGTGATATTAGCCAAACCCAGAGACTCAAGGGCCAAATGGTTTACATTACTTGTGGTGGCTGTACCTAAACCCAGGCTTCAGGGAAAAGTAGATAAAATCTGGATTAGAACAATAGAATAAAAATGCAATATGGTAATATTTACAAGGTACAGTTGCAAGTACTATATAAGATATTTGAAAAAGCTATACTGCATGCCTTCACAAAAATGTAAATTCTATTGTCAAATGTATGGAAGTGTAGCAAGGGATGATATGAAGGGAGGAGAAGGGGAAATGTTGGAAATGAGAAAACAAGCATTTATAAACATATCACTGTATATACTATAGTCATGTATATAAAAACCATTCTTCATAAGAGTTATGATACTGTACTTGGGATTTTTAGGAAAAATATAGGACCTAGAAGACAGGCAAAGGATCAGGTGATGGGAAGATGGAGGAAAATAGGTGAGGGAGGGATATTGACCAATTTATATTTCTGTATTGGGTGTATCTATGAATAGGTGACAACAAATCCCATCATTATGTCCCACTATAATTCACTAATAATAAAATAAATTCAGAAAATTAAAATAAAATATAATTTATTAATATTCCCATGACAAAATCCATATAATTTTGACATTCCCGTGAAAGTTATATATAACACAAATAGTCAACCTCTTACCTTTACAATGACACTCTGTGGTCTGAAATTCTATAGGAATTCTAGTTTTCCTTTTTTTATTATATGAATATAGAGTTACAATTGAGGGAGAATCATTATCAAACAATCAAGAACAAATGTATATTTACATACTTATCCAAGGCTGATGCCATGCCATGGATGCTCCCCTTGGATTCCCTGTGATTCTATGATTCCCTCAGAAGAACCCTGTGTTAAATGGACATCTTGTGGAGGTCAGAGATCTCCTTCTGAGATGATTTCCTCATATTCCCTCCCTACAATCTCCTAGATATCCTTCCTAATCCCTCCCCCAACCCTGTCCCTCTCCCTATGCCTCCAGGTATCCTAGGCAATCATCCCCCTGTTTGTGTAAGAATTCACAGATTTTGAGGTGATTATTAGCTTAGCCATCTAACATATTGTTTCCAGATGTATTCTAGCTTCCACAAATGAGAGAAAACTTTCGGCCCTTGAGTCTCTGAGTTTGGGATACTTCATTTAGCATAATTTTTTCCGTTTCATCCATTTGGCTTCAAAAGCCATAATATCGTTTTCTCTAACGGCCAAGTAGTATTCCATTGTATACATGTAGCAAAGTGGGATAGCTGGATCATAAGATGGTTCCAGCCCTAATTTTTTGAGGAGTCTCCACACTGCTTTTCAGAGTAGCTGGACCAGTTTTCAGTCCCACCAGCAATGTGACAGTGTTCTTCTTTTCCCACAGACCCTCCAGAATCTGTCATTGTTCGTATTCTTCATTTTTGCCACACTAACAGGAGTGAGGTGAAATCTCATTGACGTGTTGATTTGCATTTCTCTTATTGTTAATGATGTAGAGCATTTTCTCATACATTTATGGGCTTTCTGGACTTCCTCTGGTGAGAAGTTTCTTTTTAGATCCTTACCACATTTATTGATTGGATTATTTGTGACTTTGGTGTTTACTTTTTTTACTTCTTTGTATATTCTGGATATTAGCCCTCTTTGCGAGGTGTAGCAGGCAAAGGTTTTCTCCCATTCTGTAGATTCTCACTTGATGCTCTTGACTAGATCTTTAGCTGTGCAAAACTTTTTAGTTTAATTGCATCCCATTCATTTATTCTTGACTTTACTGCTTGAGCCATGGCAGTTTTGTTAAGGAAGGCGCCGCCAATTCCTATGTCCTGTAGTGTTGACCCTACTGCTTTTTCTAGTAAGTTTAAAGTTGTTGGCTTAGTATCCAGATCTTTGACCCATTTAGATTTAATTTTTGTGCAGCGTGAAAGATAAGGATCCTGCTTCAGTTGTCTACACCTGGCTGTCCAATTTGTCCAACAGCCTGTTCAATTTGTTGAACAGGCTATCTTTCTTCCACACTATGCTTTTGCCCTGTTTATCAAATACCAAATAGTGAAAGATATGGGGGTTCATGTCATAATCTTCTATTCTATTCCATTGGTCTTCAATTCTGTTTTGATACCAATACCATACTGTTTTTACTACTATGGCCTTGTAGTATAATTTCGGTCAGGGACTGAGATTCCCCCTACTTCTTCCTTCCTGCAGAGTACTGTTTTGGCTAATCTGGGTCTCCTGTAATTCCACATGAACTTGAGAATTGCTTTTTCAATATCCATGAAGAATGACATTGGTAACTTTGTGGGGATTGCATTAAATCTGTATAGTGCTTTGGGTAGAATGGACATTTTTATTATATTGATTCTGCCTAACCATGAGCATGGAATTTTTTTCCATCTATTCAGGTCTTCTGTAATTTCTTTTCTTAGTGTTTGATAGTTTTCTTTGTAGAGGACCTTAATATCCTTTGTAAGGTTGATGCCCAAGTATTTCATTTCTTTGGAGGGGATGGTGAATGGGAGAGATTTCCTGATATCTTCTTCTGTGGATTTGTTGCTGGAGTAAAGGAAAGCTAGTGACTTACTGGAGCTGATCTTATAACCAGCCACTTTGCTGAAATTGCCTATAAGCTCTAGGAATTTTTTGGTCAAGCTTATTGGGTCTTCTAGGTATAGAATCATATCATCAACAAATAGAGATAGTTTAACTTCCTCTTTTCCTTTACAAATTCCTTTAATTTCCTTGTCTTGCCTGATAGCTCTGGTAAGGGTTTCAAGGACTATATTGAACAAGAGTGGTGAAAGCAGACAGCCTTGTCTTGTTCCTGAATTAAGTGGAAATACTTTCAGTCTTTCTCCATTGAGGACAATGTTGGCTATAGGTCTGTCATAAATGGATCTGACATAGCTAAAGTATCTTCCCTTGATCCCTTTCTTCTCCAGAGTTTTGAGCATAAAGTGGTGTTGAATTTTATCAAATGCCTTCTCTGCTTGAATTAAGATGATTATATGATTTTTGTTTTTAATTCTGTTTATGTGGTGAATTACATTTATTGATTTGCATATGTTGAACCAGCCTTGTTTTCCTGGAATGAAGCCTGCTTGATCGTGACCTATCATCTTTTTAATGTGCTTTGTATTTGATTAGCTAGAATTTTATTAAGGATTTTTGCATCAATGTTCATCAGGGAAATTGGTCTGTAATTTTCTTTTCTTGATATGTCTTTGTTGGATTTTGGTATCAGTGTAATATTTGCTTCATAAAAATTGGGAGAGGGCTGGAGCAGTGGCTTAGCGGTTACAGTGCTTGCCTGGCAAGCGCATTGATGCCAGTTCAAACCCCCGCACCATGTACACAACGAAGTGTCTGAGGAATGAAAATCACATGAAAAACTAAATAAAGATAGCATCTCTCTTTTCTCTCACTCTCTGTCCCCTCTTTCTTTAAAAAAAAAAACTGTTTGGGAGTGTTCCTACTCTATCGATTTCCTGGAAGAGCTTATAGAGAGGATCCGTGTCAGCTCTTCTGTGAAGGCTTGGTAGAATTTTGCCATATATCCATCTGGTCCTGGGCTTTGATTGGAGTTTCAATTTCACTATATGTGATAAGTTTGTTTAGATTTTCAATGTCCTCCTGTGTTAATGAGGGGATGTCATATGTGTCCAAGTACCTGTCCATGTCCTCCAGATTATCAAACTTGGCAGAGTATAAATTTTCAAAATAAGTTCTGATAATCTTCTGGATTTTGGTTGAGTCTGTGGTGATATCACTGCTTTTGTCTTTGGTTTTGTTGATTTGCTTCAGTTCTTTCTTCCTTTTAGTGAGGTTGACAAGGGGTCTGTCAATCTTGTTTATGTTTTCAAAGAACCAACTCTTTGTTTTGTTGATATTTTGTATTTTTTTTTTGTTCTCAATTTCATTGATTTCACCTCTAATTTTAGTTATTTCCTGTCTTCTTTTAGCTTTGGGATTGAATTGCTCCTCTTTTTGCAGGCATTTGAGTTGTAGCATAAGGCTATTTATTTGGGCTCTTTCTAGATTTTTGATATATGCACTCAGTACCATAAATTTACCTCCTAAGAATACCTTCTTACCATCCCAGAGATTTTGGTATATTGTTTCCTCATTCTCATTCAATTCTAAGTACTTTTTGATTTCTGTTCTCATTGCCTCTTTTATTCATCCTTTGTTTAAGAGGTAATTATTCAATTTCCAAGTATTTGAGTAGTTTCTGTTGTTTTGCTTATTGTTGATTGCTAAAATCATAGCATTGTGGTCTGACAGAATACATGGGATTATATCTACTTTTTTGTATTTGTTAAGATTCCCTTGGTGAACTAGAATTTGGTCTATTTTAGAAAAGAATCTGTGAGCCTTTGAAAAGAAGGTAAATTCAGCTGCCTTAGGATGGAATATTCTCTAGATGTCTATTAAGCCTGATTGATTAATAGAGTTGTTCAGAATGGAGTTGTCTTTATTGATATTTTGTGTGTGTGTGTGTTTTTTTTTAAGAGAGAAGGAAGCGAGAGAGAAAGAGAGAGAGAGAATCAATTTTTAGAGTTTTTCACTTGGCTTTCGTTGCTCCAACACTTAGTTGTGTAAGTGGGTGCTG
Source organism: Aplodontia rufa (assembly GCA_004027875.1). Classification (NCBI taxonomy): domain Eukaryota; kingdom Metazoa; phylum Chordata; class Mammalia; order Rodentia; family Aplodontiidae; genus Aplodontia; species Aplodontia rufa. Next base: position 10,914 of record PVKS010044175.1, read on the forward strand.
GGGTTTGAACCTGTGTACTTGCACATGCCAGGCAAGCGCCGTAACCACCAAGCCACAGCTCTAGCCCAATCTTTTTTTTGATGATCTATCTAGTGTTGATAGTGGTGTATTGAATTCACCCAATATTATTGTGTTGAGATCAATGAGCAGATTAATGTCCTTAAGTATTTTTTCCATATATTTGGGGGGGAGTTATAATTGGGAGCATAAATGTTAATTATCATTATATCTTCTTGATGAACTGTCCCTTTTAGTATGAAGAAGTGTCCATATTTGTTCTTTCTGATTAGTTTTAGATGGAAATTAATTTTATCAGATATTGGGATCACCATACCAGCTTGCTTTTTTGGGCTGCACGACTGATAGATATTTTGCCAACCTTTCACTTTCAGGCTATGTCTATTTTTGAGTGTTAAGTCTTTCTCCTGTAGACAACATATTGTTGGATTTTGTTTTTTGATCCAGTGAGCCAGTCTGTGTCTTTCAACTGGGACATTGAGACCATTCACATTCAAAGTTAAAATAGATATGGGAGGCTGAGCATCTGCCTTTGTGACTATTACAGAATTTTGAGTCATCTTGGAAGTCATTTTGTGTGTAATGTGGTTATTGACTCGCCCTGGTTTAAGGATTTAGGGTATTATTAGGATTTTCTTCTGAATGCAGAATATCCTTGAAAATATTCTGTAGTGTAGGGTTTTGTTCATGTACCTTGCTAGCTTGAGTTTATCATTGAAGTATTTAATTTCCCCATCACATTTAAAATTGAGTTTTGCAGGGTATGTTATTTTTGGTTGAAAATTGCTGTTTTTCAAAGCTTGACAAATATTGTCCCAAGCTCTTCTGGCCTTCATTGATTAACCTGAAAAATCCATAGTGATCCTAATTGGTTTGCTTCTGAATGTTATTTGGGGCTTTTCTCTAGCTGGTTTTAGAATTCTCTCTTTAATTTCTCCATTATTAATTTTGGAAATGATATGTCTTGGTGAATGTCTCATTTGATTAGGCCAGTTGGTGTTATTAAGCTTCTTGGATGTGATATTCTCAGTCAATTGTAAGGTGAGGGAAGTTCTTATTTGCGATTTCACTTAAAAGATTCTTAATGTCTCACATTTCCTGTTCAGAATTTTCATCCAGACCAATGACTCTCAGGTTATTTCTCCTCATCTCATCAAATATTATTTGGAAGTTCTGGTCATGTATTGAAAGTTTCTTTTCTTGTCTATCCTCTTTGAACTTGACGTTGCTTAGCCTATCTTTGCTATCTGATATACATTCTTCAAGAGCTGAAGTTCTATTTTCAGTGGAGTTTACTCTGGTGTTAGTATCTTCCAGTGAAGGTTTGATTTGGTTGACCATGAATTTCAACTCTGATAGCTCTGCTACATCTCTTTTCAGGATGTCTAATTCTTTGTAGAGCTGATCTTTCATCTCATGGAATTGCTCCCTTATTTCCTTATAAAAGTTGTCTCTCATCTCAAAATTTTTCTCTGACCTCTTTCCTTAATTCGTCTTTCAACTCTTTGATTGAATTACTAATGATAATGCTGATACAATATCTTTGGTTTTCATCATGGGCCCCAGCCACGGAGTCCTTGGGTGGAGACCTGTGAGGTTGAGGAGGGGGGTTATTTCCCATTTTCCTCATTTTCAGATACAGGGGATGTGGTTTGAAGACCGACTATGTTAGTTACTTTTGTAGAGGTTATTGGGGCTTCTTATGCCTGTGCTTCATTGGGCTGGGATGCTACTTGGGAAGCAGAGCTCAATGGCTGCCAGTCCAGTCAATGAAGAAATGTGAGCTGATAAGTGCATATACTAAACATGTTCAACTAAAACAGTTATAATTGTGATTAGCACCTATAGGAGTGGTTTTCTTCCTTGAGAGCTCTCACAATATGTTTAGATAGCCAGAAAATACCCGTTTTGAAGAATGACCTTCACTTCAGTTAGCAGGGCCTCTGTAGATGGGGGGAAATATAATCTAGAAATCCAAGGAAGTGGTGTAGGGAGGTAGTATGGAGCTCCTGACTTAGAAAAAAGAATTAGAAGTTGTTAGCATGTATTCAGTGATTCAATTAGGAATAAGTAAATGATAAAAATGGGATTTGAGTACGTTAAAGGCTTTGAGTGAGGAAGAGAGAGACCAGCATATAGTTTAGGAATTGAGAGAGTACAAGGGAGAAGAGGTTAATTTGAGGTGTGGTTCATTTCAACCCAAGGACATTATGAGCTAGTTTGCTATTTTGACCAATTGTGGACAGTGAGAAAGTGGGGAGAGAAAGATCAAGAAAAAAAATAGAAAGAAAAAAGAGAGAACAAAAAGAAAGTAAAAAATAAAATAAAGGGAAAAGGAAAAGAAGAAAGAAGGAAAGAAAAAACAGGCCTTAGGGGAAGCAGGGATAGCAGTGCTAAAATATAGGAGGGGTAGAAGAGATATTAATAAGATTTAGGTGCTTGCATAAGAATAGAAGCACGGATGTACGGAGTCTCCAAGATGGCGATCTGAAGACAAAAGACCTCCCCTGCACTCTCGTGACTGATCAGGATATCTCCGGCTTCTCACCAATATTTTGAGGTGCATGTGGGGGAATAGCATGGTGAATCACCAGTTCTAATCTTGGCACTGTTCTGGGGAATAGAGACTTAGGAGCGGCCGGGGATTCTTTGTTCTGCGCTGCCCCCGCGGCGGCTGCCGCTGGCCCGCCGGCCGGCATTTGCACTCTCCAGCCTACATTCCCGCCTGCCTGAGTCACTTCTGCAAAGAAGGACCCGCACAGCTCTAAAGACTGTACTGGCGTACTGGCGAGGACACCTCCCGGACCTGCGCTCTGTCTGGCGGCAGGATCAGTGACTGGAAAGAGCTTTCATACAAGCACAGAGCAGCGGTTTGCGCAGAAGAGGCGGCGCAGGAACTGCAAGGCTTGTACTTTAGGCTTGCTAGTTACCACACGCCCAGCCCGCCTGATCAGGGCAAGACCTCTTTGGGATTGCAAAGCAAGCACTAAATACTCCGGCTGGAAGCAGCAGAGATCAAAGGTGGAAACAGGACCAGATGGCCTGGCTGAAGCCCTGAAGAAGGTGTGGGAGCAGTGAGGGAAGGGGAGCATCCATTTTTAAAACCACACTCCATCTCCCGGACCCACAGCTCCCAGGTCTGCAAAAGAGGCTTATAAAACTGTGCCCAGATCCTGCAGCTGAACACAGGCAGTCTCAGCAGAAGGGGGGGTCAGGGGTCTGAATCCTCCTCTCATAAAGGATCTGGGACTGAGGAGTAACGGAGCTCAAGGCTCTGTCCTCCCACCATAGACACTTCTTTCACAGGGCAGAGGAGCTGGGACCCCAGGGACCACAGATATAATGTCCGACAACGACCAGCAGATGGAGCTCTGATAACATCTTCTGACCTTCGGATCCCAGGAAAACACCCTCAAAAAAAGGTTGAAACAGGTCAGATCCAGCCATAAATAGAAGATCCACTCCCTGAAAGGACCAGAGACAATCATATTATTGATACTGCCAGGGAGTGCCTATTAAGTATAATTTTCCTCAATTTTTTT
>PVKS010044176.1:0-14471 GCA_004027875.1 Aplodontia rufa
ATTATAGTGACACAGCAATATCTATGTTCATAGCAGCTCAATTTACTATTGCTAGACTATGGAAACAACCCAGATGTCCCTCACTGGATGAATGGATCCAAAAACTGTGGTACATTTATACCATGGAATTTTACACAGCAATTAGAAACAATGATATTGCAGCCTTTGAAGGTGAATGGATGGCTATGGAAGAAATTATGCTGAGTAAAATCAGCATAACCCAGAGAACCAAGGGTCGAATATCTCTACTCATCTGTGGAGGCTGGAACCTTGGCCATTGAGAAAGGTGGTCTATTATCATGTGTTAAATCCAGATGAGGTATACTGTTATACAATACTTTTTTAGAGATATTGTGGGAAGGGGAAAGGAGGGATAAGGGTGGGTAATTGGGGGGGCACTCCTGGGGGTAAATCTAATATCCAGAATCTGTACACATTTTATATTATTTTGTTAAAAACTTGTATGGTTGTTCAAAAATAAATTTCTCAGTTAAAAAAAAGAAAAAAAGAAATTATTAATATAAATTAAAAGAGAAAAACCCACAGTTCATTGAAAAAGTATTTGATTAATTTAGTAGTCAACCCTAATAAAAATTCTAAGCAAAATGGAAATGAAAAGAAAGTATTTCCACCTGATAGAGACTATTTGCTAAAACCAATGGCAGACATTGCCCTCAACAGTAGAAGACTCAGTCCATTTCTGTGAAATCAGGGTAGAGAAAAATGTTCTTTCTTTTACTGTTACTATTTAACATTATTTTATAGGTTGAAGTAAATGAAAAATGGAAAATAAAATTATAGCTATAAATGTAGCTATAGTATAATCAAATTCAATTTTTTTCCTAGATAAATTTCTTATGTACCTAGATACCCCAGGAGAGGCTGATAAAATCAAGTGGAACTTTATTAAAAAATCTGGTTATAAGATAAATATTAAAACTTTATTTTGTTAATAGACACCTAGAAATGGAAGCAGAAAAAGTATTTCAGTTACAAGAATGACAAAACACGTACAATATGTAGGTTTAATTTCAACAAGAAAGTCATAGAATTTAGATAAATGAAATTATAAAGTAGCATTGAAGGATAAAACAAGATGTAAATAAATAAAAGGACTAATACTCTTGCAGTATTTAAACTTAGTGAATTTCATTTAGAACATCAAGATTTTTTGGATTTGAATAAAAAAATTCAAGGTTAGGAAAAATGAATATCTGAGAGAAAATTAAAATATTAAGATATTGAAGGGTAATTTTTCTTACTAGATATCAAAAAATACTATACAGCAGTTGCAATAACATCAAAATAGTGTGGAAACAGAGCAAAGATAAATAGTTTGGTAGACTAGAGGAAGTCCCTGAAACAGATCTTGGTATATTTGGAAACATGGTAAAGCTAAAATTTTTGTTTCCTGTTGAAAAGGATGATTTATTCAATAAATAAAAATGTATACCACTGGCAGTCCCAAGAAATTGGTAGCACTACTTCATATGTATGTAAAATTAGTTTCAGGTGAGCAAAAGTCCTAAATTAAAAAAATAAAATTCTAGCTAGGTGTGATGTTGCACTCGTGTAATCCCAGCAGCTCAGGAGGGTGAGGGAGCAGGATTCCAAGTTCAAAGCCAGTCTCCGCAACCTAGCAAAGCCTTAAGCAACGTGGTGAGACCCTGTCTCGAAATAAAAAATTAAAAAGTCTGGGGATGTGGTTCAGTGGATAAGTGCCCCTAGGTTCAAACCTTGGTACCTAAAAAACAAACAAAAAAAAATTAGAAGAAATCCAGATGTTCAGATATTAAAATACAGATTGTGGGACATTTTTCCTAGACAAGAAATGTAGACACTATTGAAGAGAAAATTTTTTGCTATATAAAAATTGAAAAAATTTGAGTATGGCAGATGTTATTAAGACAAGACAGAGCTTGAAAAGATATTTTCAGTACATATTTTCCAAGACAGCAGAGTCTGGGGGAAAGATCAAGTGCAAAGGTTTTATTTGTGAGGTGCAAATCCAGGGTGGGGATTAGAGAAAGAGATGTAAGGAATGCTGTGCTGCCAGCTGAAGTGATGTGTTACAGCTTCACAGCAAGAGAAGACACACAGTGAGTGCCTGGCTGCACACGGCCCAATTCACTGGGTGGGATGTGTCTTCTGGGAGGTTCTGCCTAGCTGCTTCTGCATCTCATGTCCCATTGGAGGGGTCCTTTTCCTGTAGGTGTCATTAGATCATGCTGATGCTCCTTCATGAGACAGTTCTGTCTCCCGTTGAGGTGTTCCTTCAGGTCTGGAAGTGACCGGGGATCCAGAAACCCAGCATGTGCCTGTCAGCCCAGCACCATAGGCACCCACGGTTATGGCTGCCTTTCCAGGGCTGGTGACTGGTTCAATCCCAGTGATGTTAATGGGCTTCCTAGATTGGTCGCATGAGCAAGCAACTCCAGAGGACCAGGAGATTTGCATCCAACACAGTACCAGAAAGATGTGAGAAGGGCACTGTGACGGGGCGAGTGACTTCCTCAGTAGATTTAGTATTCAGGGCATTTGTCACACTAAGAGGGTGAAGTCAAGAATGCCCCACACCTTGGAGTTATCCTGATCTTTCTCAGTTGCACTCTGCACCCGTAGCTCTGGTTAGAGCTACCAGCATCTCTTGTCTGCACGGGAAGGATATAGCCTTTGAGTTAGCTTTCCTTTTCCTTTCCTTCTCTTCAGATTCTATTCCCATTGTAGCAGCCAGAGTAATACTATTAATATGGAAGCCAGAGCATTTCATTCCTCTGTTCGAAACCACCCATGACTTCCCATCTCCCTTAGAGAAAAGGCTAGAGCCCTTACAATGACCTGCAAAGCTCCACCTGATGTGGCCAATTGTCACCTCTCTGCCTTCATTTATTGCCACTGTCACCTTGTCCTCGTAGCTCTAGCCATAGTGACTTTACCACTGATCTTCCTTTAGGCCTTCTACGCCAGGACCTAGGCATGTGCTGAATAATGCTCTTCCCTGGGCTATTCACTTGGCTTGTTTTCTTTGTCATTTCTCACTCAGAAGTCACACTTTTTGGGTAAAGACCCTTCTTTACTATTCTTGAGAAGATCCCAAACTCTTTCTCCTGACATTTTATATTCTTCTACCTTACCTACTTTTTTTTTTAACTCTTAGCACTTACTAATATAACATGCTGCTTAGTTTATTTATTTTATTTTCTGCTTCACCATTAGAATGTGAATCCTGTGTGTTTTAGTCACTGATGTAAACCTAGAGCCACAACAGTCTCTGGAATATAGTAGATGCTCCATAAATATTTGTTAAATGAATAAATGACTGATGAAACAATATCAAGGGCTGGATGGTGCTGGCTTTGGTCTTATGGGGTTGGTGACAAGGGTTGGCAGTTGTATTAGGAGCTAGAAAGAAGTACTCTTGAGTTCTCACATTCCTGGTGAGGACCAAGTTTGAGATATGGTAGGAGCTACTAGCTTTATGAATATGAACTGTGAGAATCTATGTATTGGGAAAGGGTAGAGAAACATTGAAATATTGAGTGATTTGAATTTAGCTTGAAAATCAGCTTTTGATTTTAATAAAAACATTGATGGTTTTGACAAGTGAATAAGATAAATACATTGATTTAAAATTCTCAGAATATCAAACATTTTTATCTAACTATATGAAGAGCTATTGAAATACTGCTTTGTGCTATGATGGATCTTTATTGACCTAAAACTGGAAAATGTAAGTGCTACTAGCAAAATAAAAACGTGATTCATTTAGAAAAGCTCCTGTAGGCAGGATTCCATTCTGATGAAATCAGTGCAAACAGTGATCTGATTCACCAGATGCTGGTGATTGTTTCTTGACAAAAGCACATTCTTGTTCATACCACCCATATTTATTGACGGCATGTTTTTATTGTCTCATGTGTCAAACTGGTTTTCCATGGAAAACTATATTACAAGAAGCTAAAGGTTGTGCTGCAAAAAATTGCTATGATAAAATATGTTTTCAAAATCTTGACTTCTGATATTGTAAATATCTGTGAATATGTTGTTTTTGGTATGTGTTATTATTCCCATCCCATGGAACACTTTCTATTACAAAGCAACTGTTAATTTACTTGAGAGTGGTATTCTGTGAAGTTGACTATAGGACACAATAGCACATAGTGCTAAGGTGAAGTGTTCAAAGAATGGATGTATATACATATACACATAAATATACATACACACACAAACATGCACATATACATATACATGCACACAAATATTTATATGCATACATCTATTTGAAGGTTTACACTACTTTAATAGTTAATTTAGACTTTTTGGTATTAATTTAGCATTTCTACCTGAAAAACAAGATAATCTGCTTATTTTTTTGCAAGGTAAGTTTTAGTGAAGTAATTTTAATTTTAATCCTATAAGCAGTGGAATAACATGGGGTACTATGTCTGTCCAAGCTTTGCTATTAGAAGCATTCATTCAAATGCTTTATTAAACTAAACCATTTTTGTTATTCAGGACATTTTTAATCTATGTAAAGAAATGGATGTATTTTTAAATTCTTGATTTGAGTTAACATTCTGCAGGAAACCAAATAGTGCTTTAGCTGAAAAACAATCAGTGGGTTGACAAGTATTTATTGAGCTTGCCACTGTGCCAGCACTGTGTGGGCTCTGGGGACCCAGGGAGATGATCTTTGTTCCCCCAAATTAATTCTAGTGCAGACTTCAGCTTGTTGAATAAACAGCAAGATCATTAGAATAACTTTAACCTTCTTCCAAATTATTAAATTGAAACAAAGATAGGTTTTCTTTTTGTTCCATTTCAAATAATTTCTAATTTTATAATAAAATTCTAAATGATTTAAAAGATATATTATACAAAATTATGCTGGGCATGATTTGCTGTATTTATATGCTGTATTATCAGAGTTCATTGTTGAGTCACGGGTTTAATGGATCATGATCTTCATTGATAATGACTGCTGTAGTTTCTCTTTGGAAATGACAAAACTATGGAGCTGTTTAGAGGGTATGACACCCCCACTCTCAAATCAAGATTTTATTATTGCAAAATAATAGATATTTTTGAAACAATAGTATACTGAGAGAAAAAGTAGCTTGTTAATTTTTTAAGAAATTAAGTTAAAAAAATAAAAAAAGAAATTAAGTTCAATAAGGAGCTTATCCATATAATATAATTTTTGAATTTTTATTTAATAATTTTTTGGTATACCTTCAGGATAAAATAGCAGTTCTAATAACAGTTTTTGAAGGTCAGAGCTGGGTTCTGAAGGTTTTCTGCTCCAATACTGGTACTCTTAGATTTGACCTATGATCTTATTCTTGTTTTTGAAGCTCAGAGCAAGGATCATTGAGATATCTCATTACTTAACAGTTTGGTATATCCAGTTACCACCCTTTCCAGGGACTCCTTTGGGTCGAGAGAGAGAGAGCACTGGATTTTCAATATAGTGAAAATATAGAACTGACCTCTAGATGGTTCTCATAAGACATTGCCACCTGTGGGTCTACATACATTTACACATAGTAACATGACCTTGCTCACATGCAGTCACCTTCCCTAATGTTTATCTGTGTGCAGGTATTTATCAAGAGTCACTGTGTTGTCATTCACACCATGTTCAATAAATACTAAATATTTTTTCTTGAACAATGTTATGGAGATGTGATTCTCCATGTTCATATTACAGTCATCTCTTTAACAGGTTAATGTTACTTTTGGTGTCACATTGGAGAATCGGTAAGAAAATGATCTGGAATTCATCTAGAGCTTGTTTTCATCTTCCAAACTGGCAGAGGATGAGGTATCAAAGTGTTCACAGTCACATGGTCCCAGATTGAGCAGAGTGGGTGAGGAAGGAGGATGTTAGATGGCAGTATGAGTTCTTACCTTGCATTTACAGAAGCTTTGAGTTGCAAGGTGGTGGCAGTATCTTTAAATTATAGTTCCAGACACACAGGTGCATTGTGGCTGAGGGAGCCAATAACGGGCTGTTACTGTCTAGGGGACTGGCATTATGTTTGGGCTTTCAACCTTAGGCAAATTTGGTAATGCTGCATTTGGGATTTGTTCCTTAATGTTTGCAGGTGAAATTCCATAGAGAGATAAAGCCATGTAGAAAGTTACTTATATACATTATTCAAATGTGAATGTAATTTAAGGAACTGATATTACAATCACTATTTGTTACCAATACAACATGGAGGTTAATTTTGGAGGAGTTTCTTCATGGGTATCTTTGAACCTCTTCTGTTCCTATTTCAGGCAATATCTCTGTGCATTTATATTACTAATGTATAAAGGAATAATTCAGTATGGCTGAAGTTATTACAGTGTTATTTCTTGTTTTATAAGAAATACCTTGAGTTATAAGAAGAAAAAGTCATTTTCTTATCCCAGAGGAGTTAGACTAAGTAGAAAAATATAGATCAGTAAAGGAATTGCTGGAAAGAGTATTCAAATTACAGTTTTGTTTTTAAAAAAGGCCACAATTATAAGCTTACATACTTACATTAAATAGATTAAATCACCTAGTTTTCTAATCTCTGAACATTTGTAGGGTGACTTTGCTTTTCATCTTCTTTAAGAATACTCTGATGTTATGTACTGTGTGTTTCAGATAATAAGAGTGTGGCTGCTGGTAATGAGAGTGGGCTTTTTTTCTGAATGAGAATATGTTCATATAAATACAATGTAGCATGAAGGCCCGGGACAGAACCCTTCCTAATCCTCAGTAGCACTGCTTTATTCTCTATGATTTAGAATTTCCTCGTGTGGCTGGAATGAGAGTTATTTTAAAGAAGCCAGAGCAAGAAACAAAACCACTGAAGTATTACGATTAGTTTTTTAAATGTGTGTGGTTAAACCGAGGGTCATGGTAACAATTGCAAGAAGATGATCAATGACCAGGCTTTACTTTCCAGCTGTTCCACCAGATGCCCAGAGCTGGGCATTTTGCACCTTTTAAATAGGTTACATATAATAAAATGAGAATGCTTCCTTTTAAATCTTATTAAGTTGATGGTGGTAATATCTCAAGCATTTTTTTTCATTTTTAATAGCAATCATATTTATTATATAGTAGTTCATACTCACCTCTTAAGTCTTTTTAAATAAAAATATTAAATATCAGAAATCAGATGTTTTCTGTTTTTCCCCCCTGTCATTGTGATTTAGAAGTGGTTGCTGAGGAGAAACAGTGTTAACGTAACCACAGTTGACGCAGTTACAAATCTTTCTGTTTTAAGGCTCAGAGTTCTCCCCATGGAGCAATCCTGGCCTCTGTACAGATGTTGAGCTCTCTGTCTCAAAAAAGAAAAAAAAATAGTGCTGAGCCCAGTGCAGATGTTCCCATGTTGCCCAGTACTTTGATTAACCTTTTATGAAGTATTTGCCTACAGAAATCTGGATGAGTATGTTCCCACGCGTCTTATTAAAAGCCTACCAGGTTTTATTGAATGTTATGTTTATGCTTTTTGTTCTGTGGACAGTTTTGGTGTCTGGTGAGTACCACGTGGAAATCATTAGCACACACTAACAAGGATGCCTTGTGTGAGTGGATGACTTGAGTTGGAAATGGGAGCCATCGTGGTCAGAAGAGAGGGAGTGTAGTGATACAAGCAGGAGGGGCTTTGGTTTCCCATATGGAGGGCCTCCGTCTCCTTTGGGAGGCTGTTAATAGACTACTCTGCTGTTACCCAGCATTTGGGATGGAGTTTCCAAGCGGGTGTCCATACTCTACTGTAGTCCAGAGCGCTTAATCCAAGGGCCAATATCCAGATGTAGCTATTAAAATTAAGTAAAAATTAAAATTAAGTTTCAGAGTCACGCCAGTCACGGTTTAAGTGCATAGTAGGCACATGTGGCTAGTGGCTACTGATTTAAGTAATGTGCATTTCCAAGATTGCAGAACCCTCTACTGGAGGGTGCTGCTCTGAACTCCCCTGTTCTGCAGAGTTCTATTTATAGACCACATTCTTAGAATTGATTTTCCTAATAGGCTTGTGATCTCTAAAAATGTATAGCATTAAAATCAAACGTATCCACTTTTCCCTAGAGGAACGATCAACTCCCAGTATTCCTGGCTTCATATTTAATCTTTAGGAATTAGGAATGGGTTCTTGGAATAACTTTTATTTTCTTAGATACCTGGATAACTCTCCAGGGGGCTGCAGGACAGTTGGTGGTTGTCTGCTTGTCATGAACAAGGGAGAGAAAAGCTGCTGCAAAAAATTCCCAGAGTTTAGAAACATCAACATTTTTCCAGGCTATTTTTGTATGTTATAAAATTCACAAAATGATTTTCTATTGGTATGGCTGTTAAAATGTCTTTAAATGGATGAAACATGATTATGTTACCCCGATATTCATTTTATGCCTACTGTGAGTGAATAGATTTGAGTAGTTTCCAATTTTCCAACTTACATCGCTTTTATAGTATGAAATACCTTTTAAAGTTACAGAATTTCATTCACAAGTTTTACTGGGAAAATTTGCCCTAATTTCGTTAGCTCTGCTATTCCCCATTTTCTGAATTGATGTTGTGATTTATTAATACAATTCTCTGGATTTTCTCATCTCTTGCTCAGCTGATTGCTTTAGCCTGGAAGCTGCTTTAGTTGTCTCTAGTTTTTCTCCTCTCCGGCCTCTCTTCAGTGCTGCTCCTGCAGTTACTTCCCAGCGTGCAGATTGGATCTTGTCTCAAACCAATTAAACGTCGTTTTTCCAGGCTTTGCTTCACTAAAGTTAGATTTTTTAGCATTTTTCTCACTGATATGTCACATCATGGTCCCTATTTTCCTTTTAAACTATATTGCCAAATAACTTCCTTTTTAACCTTTGTTATTTAGTACACTTCTTTTTCTTTTTTTTTTAATAAAGAGAGAGGGACAGTGAGAGAGAGAGAAAGAATTAATTTTTGATTTAGTTTTTCACGTGGCTTTCGTTACCCAGACACTCCGTTATGACTGTGGTGCTGGAATTTTAACCTGCATACTCGCGCACGCCACACAAGCACTGTAACCACTTAGCCACCGCTCCAGCCCATTTAGTGTATTTCTTATACATGTACAAGTATTTTTAATGAACTTTTCCCTTTCCACATAGGATCCTAGCTTTATACTTATCTGCTTGTTCTCTGCAGAGACCATTTTATTTTATCATAAAAACAAAAGTGACTTTCTCAGCTTCCCTCTTTCTACTGCCACATTTCTCTGTGTTTCACCTGCTTTCTTCCCTTGCCACTCTTCTCAGGGGAAGAAATATTGCTTCTTTTAAATTTATTGAACCAAAGCTCAACTCTGATTCCTCACGCAGACACCTTTAGTGGCTTCTTCCTGAAGTGCAGGCTAAAGTGAAAAAGCTCTTTGGTGTTCAGGGCACATGTGGCCCATGCTTGAATTGCCAGATTTAGCTCTGATCATGTTCCTTCCTTGAGGAGCTGATGTCTGGGGAATTCTCTTCTTTGTTAACTTCCTACCTTGCTCAATGTACTTTCTTCTAAATGTAGTTCTTCTCTTCGTCCTTTGGAGACATTTCTCAGCCTCCAGGCAAAAGCCTAGTCCCTGTCCCCGCAGGAAGGTGTTTCTGACTCCCTCAGTTTGCAAGGGTCAAGTCCTCATCTGCACTCTGCAGCCTAGTTCAACATTGCTTTTGGCATTTGTGGTCTCAACCGCTGACAGAGGTGCTCCTGGCAACCAGTTAGTGCTGTTTCCGTTTCTTCCATTCCCTGCAGTGCTTGGCACAGTCTTGCGTGCACTGCGCACACCAAAACCCTCTTTTGAATGAATAAATGAAGGGGATAGATAACTTATTTGAAAGCCTAAGCATTTCACTAAACACTAGTTAGAAACCTACCCCGTTTCATATGAAAGTTTGCTCAGAGAATCTAGGTATTTTGCCTCTCCAGTGAATGAACGCTGGCTTAGAACAGGCAAATAATTAACTTTTATTGTAGCTGGTTAGATGTGATGTTTTTAGACAACTACAGAAATGTTCAAGTTTGCTAGGTTTAAATGTAAGGGAGCATCTTGTTTGCCAGGGATCATTCCTTGGATTCTTTGTTCCTGTGCAGAAGTGCTAAGGTGTCAATATTTTTAATACAAAGGAAATGGAGAATTTCAAATGACAAATGATGTGAGCAGAGGTGTGAGCATCTGAATGAACATGCAAAGTACATAGCATGTCATGGGAGAGAAGAGTTGGTGAAATGGAAGATGGGAGAGGAAAATAGAGGGCAAAACAATTTATCATTATGAGTAACTAAAAGGCTTTCTGCTAAGATAAATATTAGAAGGTTATAGACTCACTGACCAAGAACACCAGTTCTCAGATCAAACAGTGGGGTTTACGTTTGTTCATTTCATGTGCACTTTTTTTGAATCCTGGGACATCTCTGATAGACTGCTACTGAAATCAAGATGAAGCAGCACCCAACTTGTTCTACAGCAATTGCAGAATTTTTTTTTTTATTACTGAACTCCACTTCAACTTTATAGATATTAGTTGATCCATCAGAAAGAATGAGGTTATTGTGTCTGACCTTTGTGTCCTCTGCCTATTTTAAGGGCAGGAAGTAACAGCTCAGCAGAGTGAAGCTGAGTACTTCTTGGTTGAGCAGCTTTTGTTTCTACCAAACACAAGGAATTATGTGAAAGAAACTCTATAGTGCAGGGGGAAAAAAGGCAATTGCTAACACCTATTAGATACAAGGAAAAGCAGTATAGCTTTTCAACCTGTAAATTCAATAGTAATAGAGAAAAATGTATTTTTAAATAATTAAATTTTCAAGTAATTTTGAAGTTTAAGCATTCTTAGTTCATCTGACCATCCTGTTTTAGTAATTATTTCTGAATGTCTTACCCAATGGAAAGAAACTAGCAGTTCAGATATCATGTTTCTTTGGCCTCTTTCCCTAGGTGGGTTGAATCACTGGGTTCCAAGCTTTAATCCAGGACTGGGAATTTAAAAACAAGACAGTCTCTACTTCTGTGGAATTTACAGTCTGTCATCTGAGTTATCCAACCAAATAAAGAAACAATGAAAGTATGATGACATAATGTAAGTTTAGAATATAAGGGGGCTGAAGCGGTGGCTCAGCAGTTATGGCGCTTGCCCAGCATGCACAAATACATGGGTTCAAACCCCAGCACCCACGTACACAACTACATGTGAGAGCAACGAAAGCCATGTGAAAAGCTCAATAAAAATTGATTCTCTCTGAAAAAAAAATAATATAAAATCCCATGAAAGTTGGGTTGCATCTGTCTTTTTCACTGCTTCTTGCCTTGCACATGGGAGAAACAGTAAATAGGCGTTAGATGTTATATGGAATTTGATGAAGAGACTTCAGAAAGTGGCCCTTGGTCAGGTGGTCGAGGATGTCCCATGGATGGTGCTACCTGAGCAAGGCGTTGGAGGATGTATAAAGTCACCATTCTTAGAGAAAGGGGCTACCAGTTGGGACAGATTGTGATGGGCATTCCAGGACCAGGGGACAGAGTGGAAAAGGGAGCGTGCAGTGTTTGTACTGAATGTTGCATCCCATGCTAAGTTGTAGGAACAGTAAATCCAAGTGTGAAAGGACTTGTGAGCTAAGTTAGAGCTTGCGCTTTAGCGTGGAGACTACTAGAAACCCATGAAGCATTTAACATAATGGCACACGTAGGTCTCCTTCAAAGAAAAGTCACCACTTCAGTGTTTGGCAGGAAGGTGGCAATGGGATAACACAGACAAGAGAGCTAAAATATTCAGATTATAACATGAAGAAGTCTCACTACATAGGTAACATTGCCAGAATATTTAAAACCACTGGAAGAGAGTATTCTTTTTTCCAGAAAACAAATTTAGAGAGGATGGATATATGTTGATGATTTACCTAAGATCTTTTTATTTAACTGGAAAAAATGCCAAGTATTAAAGAACTGATTAAGTAAATGATGACATATGCAGCTGATATTAATGAAATTACATATCCTTTAAAAATACTCTTGAAGGTTATTTATGGACATTGACAAATACTTGTAAAATGTTGTTAATTGGCTAAATGCTTCACAAAACCATGTGTGTGGCATGGTGATTACTTGGGAAGAAAGTGCATATATAATATATAGGAGTTTATATATATATATATATGTGTGTGTGTGTGTGTGTGTGTGTGTGTGTGTGTAAATCACACAAACACGTATGATTTATACAAAATGACTAGAAATGCCAAAACCTTAATTGGAGCTATTACTGTTTTGTGAGATTAGAGTGACTTTTGTTTTTTTCCTTATTCTTCTTATTTAAAAAATTTAAATTTAAAAAATGTAATTAGGAGACTGGAGTGGTGGCTTAGTAGTAGAGCACTTGCCTGGCATGAACAAGGACCTGGGTTCAATCTCCAGTACCATATATACAATTAAGTAAAAACAGAAATCAGAATAAAAAAAATAAAATTAACTGTCTCTCTCTTCTTTAATCTCTTTTTAATCAGTAAAATGTATTTTCTAAAGATAATAATTGTTACATAATATGATTTGGAAAACTAGATGATTTATAGTGTCACCCCTTGTTCTACAAGTATACATTTCTATAATTTTATTTTAGAACAGGGATTGACAAACCAAAACCCCCAACTCATTCTGGCCTGCTATCTGATTTTATATGAAATTTTATTGGAACACAACCATGGCCCTTTATTTGCATATTTTTATGGCTATTTTTATTCAACATTGATAGCATCGAGTGGTTGTGCTAGAGACTGCATAGTCTAAAATGTTTATTTGGTCCTTTACATAAAAAATTTTCTGACCTCTATTCTAGAATATTGAATTGGAAATTTCCATCATTTAAAATAGCATACTAATTCAGTGAAAATATAAAATTAATATTTCACATAAATTTTAATGCCTAACCTTCTTTAGAGATTTGAACTTTATTTAAGCAAATTTTGAGAATAGGAAACTCACAGAGCCTTGGAAGAACAAGATCCCAAGTTGGTTCTTTCATAGAAGAACCGAGAAGCTTAAATCTAGTAGGGACCTTAGGAGCCTAGTTCTGCTCTCATTCTTCTGTGTCGTGAACTTGTGGGCTGCAAACTGTTGTCTCCAATCTAGTTTTGTGGGAAAAGTAAAGGAGTAACCATTTTGGCAAGGTGGCTAACCCACTTTTCAACCAAAGCTTCAGTGTTGCATTCATCTCAATAACAAATATTTATCGCATGAGGGTTCTGCAGGCTGCTGCAAGAGGAGGCGTGAGAAATCCGCATGCTTAAGGACATGAAGAATCTAACCAACAAGGAAGCACATTCCGGGTAAGGGTGGAATTAGAGGATCAGAGGCCTGAGTGGTACAGGAAGGCCATCTGAGATCTGAGGGAACATGATGGTGTACAGGTATTCGAAAAGATGAAACGGAAGTATAAATTTGTGAAATGATTGGCTGGAAGTTTTGTACTTATTTTGACCATAATATTTTCCCTCTGTTTTATAATTATTTTATTTTTAATCTAAGATTTTTTTTTTCTACTTAAATTTCACAAAATTTATTTCAAAATATTTCTAGTTTCTCTGGCAAACAATGAGATATTCTTTCTATCCTGCACATACTGCATTTTACTTTTTAATTGTACAATATAATCACTATTTGGAAACTGAGGACAAATTAAAGAAAGCTATTGAACTGTCATTGTTTTGCCCTAAATATTGATTCTTCGTCTTTATTTAGGATAGATGATACCTTCTCTGGTGATCACACGATCATAATGTAAACAATTTTTTTGAATAGCTTAAATCATACTATATTAAAACTTCAAAGCCAGATGAGGTGGCATCTTCCTGTAATTCCGCCCGCTGGGGAGGCTATTGCAGGACCACAAATTCATGGGCAGCCTCAGCAAATCAGAGAGGCCTTAAGGAACATAGTGAGACCCAGTCGCAAAAGAAAAATAAATAAATAAATAAATAAAATGTCAGTCATTGGAATGGTGACCCTACGTATGCAAACGTTTAGTTGTGTTTCTAAAAATAATATTAAATTTTAAAAAACTACCACTAATATTAGCATAATAACATAGGAAATACAGTAGAATCACACACAGTTTGAATCCATTTACAATTTCTCACCATCCACTAAGCAAACCAGGCTTTCATTCATAGTCATTTTACAAAACAGACTTCAAGTCCAAGTTTTTAGGAGGCATATTTGATCCATTCTCCTTTGGATAATGCATTTTCAAGTCTTTTTCAAGCTCTTGGAAGACGTATTTGCTTTATTTTACCTTTGGACAAATAATTCCTTCTGCCACCACTTAAAGTTTTTCTAGAGCCATCTCATATGCATATTTAACTTTTCCTTCACAAATAGCTCTCCTTTTTCCTTTTTTTTTTTTTTTTTTTTTTTTGGTGTAAGTAACTTGCAGACTCTGCTATTTTATGAAGCTTCCCTAAATTGAAAAAAGATTTACTGTTG
>PVKS010044177.1:0-14472 GCA_004027875.1 Aplodontia rufa
TGTTTGTTAGTTTTGATTATGGGAAACAAGGATTCGGTGATACCGCAAACACAGAGAGATCATTTTGTAAGGATAAGGACAATACTGACAAGCTTAGTTTCTAGGTTTCCAAAGGTAGAAAAGAAAAGAGTGGATTCAGGTCAGTAGTGGAAGGACTATTGGAGACAAAGATAAAATGTTGAACAATATTGAAATGAAAATAAGGGTAAGAGGGAAATAAAAGGAGAAGAAAAGAAAGCTGGCATTTTAGGGAGGAGATAAGAAACATGGTACAAGCCATCTGTCCTCAAGGTTTCAAGATATTACAGATTAACTACAGAAATCTACAAAAATATATTCTATTGGACCCAAACTTCCCAGTAACTAGCAAAAGAGAATACAAATGAAGACAATGTGATAACTACACTGACAAGCATTAGCTTCAACACTGTATGAATGTGTGTATGTACAAGTTTAAATTTTAAAACAACGCTGAGACAGGTACTATTAATTTTATAAGAAAGGAAACTGAATCTGCAAGATATTAAGTAACAAACCTAAGATTATTAGTGTCCATGATTCAACTCTTGATAGAACCAATCTAAGAGTATCAACCTCTATAATTCAATTAACAACAGAACCAGTGTAAGCCATCAGTGGTTTACATGTATCTCAGGCTTCATCCAGTGGAACTGGGACTGTGTCCTGTAGGGCTTTCAAATGGCAAGCTCTTTGTTTTAGAGGCTCAGTTTTCATTTTACAGATGAGGAAACAGAAGTACAAAGAGGTTATATGATTTTTCTGCTGGATAATATAATAACTCAGTGGCAGAGCTGACACTAGAATACAGTTTTCTCAACCTCAATCCTTACTACCACGTGACAGTTAGTCTAAATAAAAATCCGGGAAATTTCACTAAAGATATATAAGCATACTATAAGTGCTGTCTCCATTATTAATACATCATTTCTATCATTAAAACATTATTCCTAGGCGGGAGCTGTGGCTCAGTGGTTCCAGCACTTGCCTGGCATGAGCAAGGACTAGAATTCAAACCCCAGCACCACATGCACAGTGAAGTGTTGGAGTAATGAAAGCCACATGAAACTAAACTTTCTAAACTAAACTAAATAAAATTTTCTCTCTCTCTCTCTTCCCCTCACTTGAAAAAAAAAAATCTCTTCTGTTTTAGGTACTCTCATCCAGATTAAGCATTTCTATTTCTGAAACTGCCCACATATAAAACATTTTATCCAATCCAGATTAGGCATTAAAAACAACAAAACCTACATTCTAAAAGTTCAAATTTTTCAATGTTTTACAATATCTGAACAGAATTGAGGCTGCCAATTTAAAGTATAAATCCACATTTGCTTATTATAGTTGTCAATTTAACAAACTGAAACATAAAATTAACAAAAGTGTGAATAGATAAAAATAGGTACAATCAATAAGTATACAAACAAATGTAATAGGAAAATTTATTCATTTTTATTTAACAGTACTGTGTATGTTTTTTTTTTTTTTAAATCACTGTTTTATGTCTGTGGGGCATTTCCACTGACCAAATGGTGATTAAGCAGCAACACAAAAACAGTTTTATAGACAAAAGAGCATTAAAATAAACATGTGAAGACAAAAGGTAAGAACACAGAAATAAAAGCACCCAAGTTTAAATCATAGTTATCAGAAAACAAATAATTCAGCACAATAAAAAGGCAAGATCTAGCTGAAGCAGTGGCTCAGCGGCTGGAGTCTGGCATGTATGAGGACCTGAGTTCAAACTCTAGTACCACTCACACAACTAAATGTCAAAGAAACAAAGGCCAAATGAAAAAAATAATAATAAAGCTGCTTCTGTCTTTCCTCTCTCTCTTATTCTCTCTTTTTTTTTTTTTTTTTTAAAACAAAAGGCAAGATCGATGACAGGTGACTTGAAATTCCAAGTTAATGATTATTTCCCCTGAGAATAAAACATTTTGCATTTTGTTCTTTATTTTAATCTTCCAAAGTCTTGGAAAGTAGAGCTCTCTAAGTGATAAAACTATTGCCATGTATGGCTTCCTTCTGTCCAAAACTCAAGTCATATACCATTCAGGCTCAGAGGTTATGCCTAATAAATGTGGCTCCTTGGATTCCCTTCTTTTAGCTTCTTCCTTTTTTCTCAGCACCTTTCTCCTATCTGTCCCTGTATTGTTCCTGCACTTTGTCCCTTGGATACTAAAAAGTGCCTGATCTACAGCTATTAACAACAAAAGTGAAATTCCTACTAAAGTGTTGTTACTTCAGGTAGACACCTGCATAGTTTCCACAAATTTGTATTCATGTACTTACTTGCCTTTTGGGGTTACTAGCTGTTTTTTAAAAAGGAGATAAGTGGGAAAAAATAATAGAATAGTAGATACTACAAATGATTAGACTGCAATTAGGCCTTCTAAATTCCTAATGGCAAAAATGCATTAAAATAACCAACAGAATCTTAGACACTGGGGTTTAACAGAAGGATGTTATATATGTATTATAAATCTACAGAAAGAAAAGCAAAAATATTTAAAATAAAACTCTTCATCCTAATTTTCTGAGTAGTAAATTAGAAAAAAGAATCTGATCTCCAAATCAAAAGATTTTTTGTAAAAGAATATAAAAATGTATATACGCACACACGTATATATGCGCTTGTATACATATACATAAAATATTTCAAGAACGATATACAAGAAACTGACAAATACAGTTGCTTCTCTGGAGGGAAACTGGGTGGTTTAGCGCAGAATTGAGAGGGAGAGTGTTCATTTTACATTTTTGTACTTTTAGAGGATTATACAATGCCCATATATTTCCCAGTCTCAAAAACTGAATAAAATAATTAAAAGGGGGCTATATTAATCCTATACTGTTCCTAAAAAAACAGGACCTAGAGGGAACTTAGCTAGTTAATTCAAGCAGCATATAAGTCATGCAAAGAGACATCTTCCTTTTACTAAGGAAAACTAAGTCTTCTGATGAATCAAAAACGTTAATAATCAGGCTGGAGAGATGGATCAGTGGTAAAGTGCTTGCCTGGCATGTTTGAGGACCCAGGTTCAATCCCCAGCATCACATATACAACTAAGTGGAGAAAAAAACCAAAAACCAAATGAAAAATAAATTCTCTCAATCTTTTTTTTAAAAAAGGCAATAATCAAATCAAATTCATACATTTAAAAAATATCATCCAAGCAGACTTTACATTCAAAATATATTCAAAGCATAAATATGGCATGTGTTCACCACACCTTTTCCCAGTTATTATCTTCTTAAACACTGGCTGCTGAAGACATCTTCATTATGGCTGCTGAAAACTTCTTAAAATTATGTATTTGTGCTGGGGGTGGAGGCTACTTGCTCTACTATTTTCTACTCATCTTTAAAAACTTAAGTGCTAGTATTTTCAACTGTCTTCGCTAAATAAATATTAAAAAAAAAAAACAGAGAAATACTGGTAGTCCCTAGCAATTTCTTCATGTCAGTGACTCACCTTTACTACCACTTGAAATTTTCCAGAATAGTTCTCTATCTTCCTCTCAAAAGCCACCAGGATTTCTTGCATAGGAGCAAGCCTTTCAGGACTGGTTTCAAGATCTTTGGGATTCCAGCTGCTGGAAAAGAAGGGCCACCATTTTTGGTCTCGGGAACTCTATGGAAGTATTTAATACAGAGTCCTTTCCTTCAATTTCATAACCTGTCTGTATTTAATTTCATTGCATTTTTTTAAAGCAATGAAATAAAACATTAGTATGACAACACTGGAAAAGTTTCACATCACACTCATGTGTTATCACTACTTATTATGAAATTCACACACTTGGAAGTCCAAGAATAAACCAGGACTTTCTTCCTAGCCTCTGGAGTTATCCTGGACTTTTCCTTCTCCTGCCAAAAGCCTTAGTAATTTATTTCTTTAACCTCACCTCACCCCCACCCCTTAACAACCATATTGCCACTATGGTTCAAGACGTAGTCACCAATTGCCTAGGCCATTGTAGGAACAAGTTCTTAGGATCTATATTGCTAAAAAGAATATTAGCTGTTACTTTTCAAGTTATAATATTTTAAGAGCTCCCTATTCTCACTTAGTCTCTACTCCTTATCACTCACAGGAACAACTCCAAATCAATCCCTAGCTATAACTTTCACCTTCATCTCTTATGACATGCATAACCATACCTAGAACTGTACTCATTTAGAACATTATCTTACTTTCTCAAACACAGCACACTTTTTTTCATCTTTATGTCTAGAAGGCCCTCTGCACACAGTTGGTATGCTTCTAGCAATTCATAAACTAAGTTTATCATAAAAGAGTAAGGGTACATTTTAAATGTTAAAAATTACCATATGACTAGATACTATGATATTAAAAAAAAAGCAGCCACTAGTAATTTAATGGCTTACTGAGAATTACCCATCATTTAGTAGTCATAACCAGTTCTACAGTTCTAAGTCAGTGCTTTAACCATACTTGTTTTCCTCTATTATTGTTATATTCACACAAAGGAAGAGAGTTGACTACAAATCCAAAATAGTATGTGCAATGAAACTAATAGCAATTGCTTCCAGATGAGCCATTCATACGTGTACTCATTCAATACACCTAACAGTTTCCTACCAAATATAGTATTGTATATGAGGATTTAAGCCATTATCTTCAAATTGTTTACTATTTCCTTACACATACTCTCATAGTTCTACCTAGATTAGACAGTAGAGATTAAATAGAATTAAATTAATGACAGATTTCTATTAAGTAACATCTGACAATTCTGTTCATTATTTTGACCCAAAAACTATAGCAATTACTAGGAATAGAGAATTCTATAATATGTACCTTTAAAAAAAAAAACTAATGCACTTATTAAAAGTTCAAATTAAAAAAAATAACAAATCAAGAGGAAGAAGAAAATATAAGGCACAATATTATACAATCAAATTCAAAATTTGACTTTTTCCTAAATGAAACTACTTTAAAATGCAAACCTCTTACTAAACATTCACAGCTTATATTTTGTTACAAACCATACCACATTTACTTCTTTATCTCACTGACATGTATTTAATACATAAACCCAATACTGTAGGCAGCCCTAATCTGGGTTTTTTTCTTGGAGAAACATTTAATGATTCTGACGAGAATTCGGCATAAGTAAAATCTCCATTGACTTAAAAAGTACGCATAGAAGGGCCATGCTTTGAGAAATTTTGAGAGCAATCTTCCCACAAAGTAAGACAAAGTGTTTTGACTTTAGATTTTCTTCAATAAAATGTGTACCAAGAATCATGCACTGATAAATTATTACGTGGCTGGTTCTATAAGCCGCTATGAAAATTTATCTAAGGTTCAAGAACTCAAAAAAAGATTAAACATCACCCTAACACATACAGGTCAAATGTGAAATCATGGAGTTCTCAACATTAGCCTTTCAAAACTATAATTTCATTCTGTCAAATACTGCTTGGCATGAAAATTCATTAACAGTAAATACAGTTTTTGAAATTTCCAGAATTAAAAAAAAAAAAAAAAAAGAACGACCACACAGGAATACTAAAAATCCAGATAATATTTGCAATAAAAGTAGATATCTGATTATTTCCACAAACCTCAAAATGCCACCAGATAGGGACAAACCACTAAGACCTGCCTGATGGCTACAAACAGAGGGGACTCCAGTGGATCTAAGAACAGAATAAAATAGCTGAAGACTGGAGTGATGGCTCAGCAGTTACAGCACTTGCCTGGCACATGCAGGGATGTGGGTTCAAACCGAAGGACCACATGCACAGCAAGGTGCTAGAGCAACAAAAGCCACATGAAAAACTAAAAAAAACTGATTATTGATTCTGTCTTTCTCTCACTGTCCTTCTGGAGAGGGAGGGAGGGGGAGGAGAGAGGAGGAGGGAGGGAGGGATGGATGTGGAATGAAAACCATACTAAACCAGTTTGAGAAAAGTATACAATATCAAAAGAGATTTTATCCAGTCCAGCATCAAGTAAACGTAAAGGATCCATTTAACGGTGGAATGGAGATGGAGAAAAATCTAGCCCCTGTGAATTAACCACCATATATCTTCCAGGACAGACTCCCACACCAGGAAGAAATTTCTGGGAACTGACTCAAAACTGAGCAGGGCAGGAATAATGGAGATTCAAGAAGAGAAGGTCCAGTTAATACCAAGAGAAGGGAACACAGCAAAAAAGTCCTCAGAAGCAAGTGGCCTTATTTTTAAGCATTATATGAAAATAGAGAAGTTTATGACATTTAAAAAGCTATCCTCCTTCTAAAAGTAAAGGAAAATGAATGTCACATAAAAATCATCAGAAGAAAAGAATCAAGGTGAAATGTAATACAAAGTTATTATGAAAAAAGATAAGTGAGAAGCAGAATAATATCTCTACAATGAGGAAACACTAGAAAAAATTGTGCTCACAAAATAGATCAAAACCGCAACCTACTAACTCAGAACTAGTTAAAAGATACGTATGACAAAAGAACATATAGAATTTACAGAATTGATTTAAAAGACATGTATAAGTTATGAAAGAACTAAATCAGAAATCAAAAACATTTAGAATTAAAATGACAGAACTTAGGAAAAAAATTTATTTTTGAATTTTGAATTTTGAATATTAAATAAATGGAACATGACAAAAAATAAAACAGAAGCAAAAGAAGAATTTAAAAATAATTTTTTTAAAAAGTAATGAAAACAATTCAAACAAAACAAAATGACAAATATTGGAATTAAGCAATGAAGATTCAACACATCGGTAAGAGTCACTGAAGAAGAAATTTTAAACAAAAAACAGAATGTCAAAAACTGTAATTCAAAAAATCATGAATTCAACGAAGCTAGGGACAATGGTACATGCCTATAATTACAGCTACTCTCAAGGTTGACGCAAAATTGAAAGCTTCAGGCTACCCTGCTCGGAGCAACATGGAAAGATCAAATATCAGACAAATAAATTAGGCAATAAAATTTTTAAAAAGCAAACTTAAACTTCACTGGGAAAAAAATATTTGAAATTTCATGTTGATGGGGTATACCACATATAAACACTTCTTGTCTAAAGGAAATTTACTTAAAAGATCTATCTATTGAAAGATACAAATAGGTTAAATTAAAAGCATGTAAACATTAAACACAAACAGCACAAACATTAAGCTTTCATTTTGCTTTTCTTTTTTGGATGCAATATATAACAATTGTGATACATCTGTACCACTGCTAATGCAAATTTTAGATTTTCTAGAGCCTCATAAAATTTTAAAATGAGCACGATTAATTTTAACAATATATGCTGTTTAATAAAATATTTGTTCTAGGGAGTTCATGTGAAAAACAACATAACTTAGTGACCTTCATTCACAGACTTAGAAATTGGTATGATGAAAACCAGTTTTTATAATAAAACGATTATCTAATTACTCACCAATAACGAAGACAAGTCCCAAGAGAAAATAATCAAGGCAATGCATTCCTGGATCCTGCTACAAATAAGATCCATAACTCACAAGAAATTTAAGTTTTAAGTGCCTATCAATAGTCTAGTTCTCTCTAGTTCTGAATTTTTGTTTCTTTTTTTAAGAGGCATCAATTTCTATTTAGTTTTTCATGTGGTTTTCATTGCTCCAACACTTTGTTGTGTACGTTGGGCTGGGGTTCAAACTCACGTCCTCACGCATGCCAGGCAAGCACCATAAGCAAGGATCTATCACTGCAGCCCCTGAATCTTTTTTTTTTTTTTAAAGATGGCAGAAGTATCAAACCAAAATGCTGTACGTCTTTTTAATTGACAAAATATGCTTTTAATAAAAATGTATAACTTTATCCAAAATATACTATTAGAGAGTCAAGAAGAAAATTTCCTCAAGTATTTAGCCACTTTCATCCCCTACTTCTTAATTTCTTACACCCTACTTTTACCCTTGAGATAGGTATAACATGACCACTAACATAAGAAGTGCTAGTAATTCTAGCTGCATTTTTAAATTCAGCTACAGTGCAGTATTTCAGGTATCTATCAATATTCTTTTGCCTATTCTCTCTGTATTTAGCCTAACTGATTAGAAATTTAAGTTGAAATCAAACAATGACATAGCTATTGCAAAGGTCAGCTAAAGGATACCAAAACATTTCATACTAGGTTTTCCTAGGAATAATTAAATTATAATAGAAATCCACGTCCCTTTTTATCAAGTGATCTTTCGTTAGAAACATAAAATAACAGAAAATAATCTGAATCTTTCAGATTCAGAAAGAACATCTGCATTTTACTTTTAACCTGAAAATATTATCACATTCTTTTGAATTATCTAAAAGTTCAGAAAAATTTTATCCTCCGAGATTACATTAAGACTTTTGAGAGAAGCAGATTCATGTTACTAAACAGTGACATATCAAAGGCAAATCATGAAAATATTTTTGAACTGCTATGGTAACCTAAAAAGACTTGAGCATTCAATTGAAGAATCTTAGGAATGAGACTTTTCAATCATCAAAACTATACTCCATTTGCCTGTACAGTCCTTAAATCCCAGCTACTTATCTCCAAATTGATATCCAAATTGTTATCCAGTTTCTTTTTAAGCCATTGCAATAATAAGCTCACTATTTTCCAAGGCAATCAATTTCATTTTTAAAAGGTTTGAAATATTGAAAAATAACTGCCTTTCTAGAACTTGCAGATACCATCTTGAAACTTCTCACACTAGCTTAAGGCACTCTCCCTAAGGCCATGATCCTTTAGAATTTTAAAAGTGCTCAGGAACAGGAGAAGAAAAGGATAGAAATTAAGAAAAACAAGATAATTCTGAGGATAATGCTTTATTTTTTTTCATTTTCTCCATTCTCCATTCACTGCTGAAGACAGTATTTTCACAGAATTGTATCAAAGATTAATCTCAGCATGCCATTAAAAAAAATTAAGTACATGCTATATTCCTAGCAGAGGCAGCATCACCAGGACTACAAAGATACATGATAAAGTTTCTGGAAAAATACAATTTAGTTAAACATGCACAAAGGTATATAACAATACTTGGTAGTTAGAAATTAAACACAATCTATATGTAGAAAAACCTTTTATTTAATTAGGATTAAAGCTGGTCTTTAGGGGTTGGATCGGTGGCTCACCAGTTACAGCACTTGCCTGGCAAGCGTGATTAGCGTGATTATACAGGTTCCAACCCAGCACCAAATACACAAGGAAGTGTTGGAGCAACAGAAACCATTAGAAAAACTAAATTAAATTTCTCATCTCTCTCTAAAAAAAAACAGCTGGTCTTTAAAGAATGGGAAGCATTTAGTTTGCCAGAAAGATACGCAAAATACATTTCAACAAGGAAAACAACTAAACTAAAACAAAAAACAAAAACAAGAACATGCCATGAGAGTCTTTAAATAGAAAGAGGTGTCTCAATATAGCCAAAGCTATCTGCTGCAGAGCAACAGGAGTATGGTCAAACACACACAATCAAGGCAGAAAGCAAAGGAATCTCAAAAGCAACTTAAGGAAAAACAAAACTATGATTCTGGTAGTAGAACCAATGCAAATTACTTAGATGTAAAATAACCAAAGTAATGGTATAGCGAGATGATTTTGCATGTATTATGTAAAACAGATGAAGAGGTATCAAGGAATAAGCTAAAGCCTTGGATGTGGTATGTATGTGAAGTGAAAAGGGAAAGCAGCAGAAGCAAAAAAAGAATTAAGAGCTACTGGAATACAAATGCATAGGGGTAAGTAAGAAGCACAAAACACAGCTACATTACTAAGTTTTAAGGTTACCTGGAACAACGATAGTTAAGACAGCCAGCCATTCCAGGCAACCATGTTATTTTTTTATTATTTGATTTGTCAAGTAGGATCTTAATATTTACAAATGCAACACATTGCTCTCACCATAGTCAAAATTCCCCACATTGAAGCACCAAAACAATTTCATAATTCCTTTTTCCCTGTTTCCATACGGAACATAGTTTGGTTGATACTGCTAGAGGACAACCATTATTCTGATCTTCTATACTTTATTTTACTTCAAGGCATAGGGTACCTAGAAAACAATGCATATTCATGCCTAGTCAGAGCCATTCCTTTCTCTTAACTTCTGTTATTCCATTAACAGTTTTCTTTAAAAGTATTTTTCACAAAGAAACAAAAAGTTTAATTATACGAGTTACTGAATACACAAAGGTAAGTAGAAAATGTAAGACCACCTTGATTCCAATGTCATGAACTGTCTAACACCAGGCCAAAGAACCTAAGATGAAAATGAATGCTAGGAAAAATTACCAGTTACTTCACACCAAGGATGTTCAAATTTTTTTTTTAAGAATGACAAAACCAGGCGATCAAACATGGCAGATTAGAGGAAGGGTGCACTTTCCAGTTGCTCTGTGCCTCAGGATTCAAGAAGGGAGAGGAAAATACTGCTTTTAAGCAAGGTAGGTGACAGAGGGAATAAATGGAAATTCAATACTGGACAGTCAGAAACTCACAGAGACCCAGAAATGCGGGTGCTTTGAACGGAGCACAAGAAAGAATAATACACTGGTGGTAGTGGCTGGCATCAGTACACTCCAAAAGGAAAAGGTAACAGAGAGAAAATCATCATGGACAGATTTGGCACGGGAAAACCTGTAGAACAGAAAAGCAGTCTGAACTTAGCCGAGTCAGAAGCAGCACAGTGAGCTGATATATGAAAGTGCTGTGTTTCTCAAATGGCAAGGGGAGAGCTGAGGCAGAAGCTACCTTGAAGAGACCGTGCTGCAGGTTTCTGTTGCAGTAGTCCAGATCATAGCAAATATTGCCATACTATTCCAGCAAGCATCCAACATATGGCCCAGGCTGTACCTGGCAGAACGCAACTGAAACAGGCTTATAGCAGACTTTATCCTAAAGGATTCAGGTCAGAGATATGTGGGGGAGTGCAACTTGCGTTTCCCTTTGAGTCTGGTAGTGCATGTGACCAGCTGAAGAAGGTTGGGAAACTGAACAGGCAGATGTTGATTACACCCTGGGACTGAACCTGGAAAAGCCATATTTGTGGGTCATAGTGTGCGTGAGACGTGTAGAGGGTGGTTTACCCTGCCCTACAAGCAGAATGTTTAGGAGATCCCTGAGATCCAGATACCTAGCAGAGATAGACATCCTAATGTATACTAATCTTATCTCACATTTGATCGGAACTAAACCCCAGGTCCTGAATTTCCTATTCAGAACTCTGCAATAGCCCTACCCTATGAATGCATCCATCCAATCTGTCCAGATAAAGCTCCAACTGACAGTGCTCACCAGTCCATCCTATCTTATACTATGAAAAGGGAAGCTGAAAGCCATTTTCACCTAGCTCCGGTTCAAGGCCACTTCACTTGGCAGCTCAGTGAACACCACAAACAGGAAGGACTTAACAATACCCAGCCTTTACTCTAAAGAGCACATAGCCCAACGGAAAAAAAAAAAAGGAAAGGCAGTCAGGCAAAGGCAGTGAATATGCATCCTTGGCCACATTTTTTTTTTTAACACAATTTTTAAATTTAGTTTTCATGTGACTTTTCTTGCAGCAACACTTTGTTGCCTATGTGGTGCTGGGGTTTGAACTTGCATACTCGCACATGCTGGGCAAGCGCCATAACTGCTGAGCCACCACTCTAGCCCATCCTTGGCCACTTTTGACCACCTCAGGAGAAACAATTCTTTCATGTTTCATGCAGTTTTTTTGAAATTATTGTTGCATGCATTAATTGCTTCATGGACATACACCCACATGCATGTGTGCTTCTTTCTCTTCTTTTTATTATCCATTTGCTCTTCTGCTTTGTTTTTTTGAGGGTCAGAGGTTTTGTTTCTCTTGTTACTCCTTCTTTCCTTTCTTCTCCAATAGCCCAGTTCTATTGGTTTCTTTTTTTTCTATTTTGCTTCTTTTATCTGTTTTCCTCCTCCTTCATTATACTCTTCACTTGCTCTCATCTGCTATATCTCTTTTCACATAGTGATTATTCTGAATTTTCTTTTGCCTTCCGATGTTTTCCCATAATGAGCTGTATTTTTATCACATTTCAGAATTATTTAGCTTAGATTATTTCTGCTCTCACCATTCATGCTGTGGTAGTTATTAGCACTACAGATGGCACGAAAGCTAAAATTAATCAGAAGAGACAAAGAAGGTCACTTTATACTGCTAAAGGGAACAAGTCAACAAGAAGATAAAATAACAGTGAGTATGCTCCAAACACTGGTACACATAAAACAGTCACCACTAGACTTCAAGATTCAAACAGGCCCCCCAACACAGTAACTGTAGGTAATTTCAACACACTTGTGTCTCATCAATAAAAAAGTCATCCATATGATGAAACTAACAGACAGCTATAGAATATTTCATCCAACTATCTATTAACTTATTTCTCAATTGCTCATGGTACTGAGACAGATTAGGAGAGACAGTGAAATAGTCAGGACAGAGGGCCCCTATCAAGAGCTAGCTGGCAGAGGTGGAGAGTGATTGACAGGGCATGCTCAGGGCCTTCAAATGCAAAAAGACCTTGAGGCTCACCCTAGTCCCTGACTAAGAGATGGGGGTGGTCACAGGTGGATACTAGGAAGTATTTGCCACCTTTTGTTTTAACCAATGGTGCTCTTGTCCAGTTTCAATGCCTGCTTTACATAGATTTTAACCAATGGTGCACTTGACCAGCTTCAATGCCTGTTTTCCATAGATTTTAACCAATGGAGTTAATGCATTTCACAATGCCTGCTTTGCATGAATGTTACTTATGCTCAGACCCCAAATCAATATAACCTCTGGCCTAACCTCCATCAGATGGTATCCTGCTTCCAGGTACCCCTCCGCTTTGCGGAGTCTCTGCTCTTCTTCCTAAATAAATCCTACTCCTTTTACTCCTCCTTCCGTGGTTGTCCGTGGATTTTATTCTTCAAATTCTCCAGACAAGGACCCAGGAGATTGGCGCCGAATTCCCGGGATGAATTTCCAGCACACCAAGAGATGCAACACCCAGGTTTTAGCTGGGGAGCTGCTAACACTTTCGGCTGCAGACACCTGCAGCCAGCCCAAATTCCCAGTTTTAACTGGGAATGGCTGCAAACACTAAAAGCGGGCTGTTTTGGCTGCTGGAGTCTGTAGAGGCCCAGACTCCATTCACCAGCGGGAGCAGAGAATCCGGCCTCATCTCAAAAACCCCGCATCAGTACCTCCTCCAAAACATACTATATTTTAGGCCTCAAAGAAACTCATAGAAAATACAAAGAAGAAATGAATGCATTCCTTGCATATTATTAGCTCATAACAGAATAAAATTAGAAATCAACACCTAGAAAAACTATAGAAACTACATTGAACAAGACACTTTTGAACAATGAATGGGCAACAGAGGAAATTAGGGGAGAAATTTAAAAATTCTTAGAATCAAATGTCAATAGAGATACAGCATATCAGAATCTCTGGGAGACTATGAAGATGGTTCTAAAATGAAAGTTTTTACTTATGAGTGCCTACATAAGAAAATCAGAAAGATCCCAAATAAACAATCTAATGATACATCTAACTGACCCAGAAAAACAAGAACAAACCAATCCCAAAAGTCAGTAACAGGAGGGAAACAATTAAGACTGGAACCAAAAGCACTGAAATAGAGAATTTAAAAAAATACAAAGGATCAATGAAACAGACTTGGAAAAGAAGAACAAATGGTTCATTCCTATTGATGCGGGGTTTTTGAGATGAGGCCGGATTCTCTGCTCCCGCCGGTGAGTGGAGTCTGGGCCGCTACAGAATTCAGCAGCCAAAACAGCCCACTTCTAGTGTTTGCAGCGATTCCCAGATAAAACTGGGAGTTTGGGCTTGTTGCAGGTCCCTCAGGTCACTGCAGCCCAAAAGTGTTAGCAGCTACCCAGCTAAGAGCTGGGATTTCCGAGACGCGATGCAGCTCTTGGTGTGGAAATACACCCCGGGAATTCGGCGCCCATCTTCTGGGTCCTTGTCTCGCGAATTTGAAGAATAAAATCCACGGACAACCACGGAAGGAGGAGTAAAAGGAGTAGGATTTATTTAGGAAGAAGAGCAGAGACTCCGCAAGGCAGAGGGGTTCCTGGAAGCAGGATACCGTCTAATGGAGGCTAGGCCAGGGGTTATATAGATTTTGGGTATGAGCATAATTAACATTCATGCAAAGCAGGCATTGAGAAATGCCCTTAACCCCATTGGTTAAAATCTATGTAAAATAGGCATTGAAACTGGTCAAGAACACCATTGGTTAAAACAAGAGGTGGCAAATACTTCCTAGTATGCACCTGTGACCACCCCCATCTCTTAATCAGGGACTAGGGTGAGCCTCAAGGTCTTTTTGCATTTGAAGGCCCTGGGCAAGCCTGCGACCACCCCCACCTTAGTTGGGACAAAGGTGAGCCTCATGGTCTTTTTGCATCTGAAGGCC
>PVKS010044178.1:0-14469 GCA_004027875.1 Aplodontia rufa
CTGGTCATAGTGGATATCTAACTGGATTGCTTGATGGAGCAGCCACCATTTAGCCAGAGGCAAGATCTTTGTAGAATAATAATAATAATATGAGCAAACCCAGATTCTGTCAGACTCTTCAGTTCCTTCCGACTTTGACACAGACTTGAAAGGGGAAAAATTGATCACCACAGGGCTGAAGGGCCCTTTAATTCTGTGTGTATTTCATGTGCATGAGTCCTACATAATCCAGACACTTTGTTTGTTCCTTTGCAAGGTGAAACTGCTAATCTACTTCAAAGGCTAATTTAAAAAAAAAATGTGTGGCTTACTAGTCACCCTTCATTACCATGCACTTTCCTGAGGCATGTCTAGTAATTTTATTTGTTTTTACTTCAGGAACGGTCACATCCTTCTGTTCAATTTCTTCTTTGTTCTTTCAATTTGATACCTATAGTTCTAGAACAATCCTTACGTACATGACATCATTTCTGAATACATTTTTCTTCTTATTCCACTGCTGTAACACTTGGCAGGGATTCGTAGTTCTAACTTCGAGGCGTGCATACATGCATCTCTTTATCTGTCTCACACGTACATATGTGCATGCCTGTACACATGCACACGCATCATAGATATGTCCAAAGCAGTGGAAAAAATAGATAAAATATTAAAACATGGAAACTAGTATGTCAAGTGGTAGGGTTATGATAATGTTTATTTTCCTGTTCTAAAAGAGTCTTATAACAAGCATCATCAGAAATATATTATTCAAATTGTTCTGGGAAGTTGAAATTCACAAATTGTGAGACAAGATAAAGATGTATCAGTGTGTGTGTGTGTGTGAGTGTGTGTGTGCATGTGATGTATGTATGTCTTATTTTTTGTCCATCTACTGAAAAGATATCTAAAGGATATGGACTAGTTAATGAAAAAAATTACTTCAAGTGACAGACATCCTAATTTGATT
The DNA here is from genome assembly GCA_004027875.1 of Aplodontia rufa. Classification (NCBI taxonomy): domain Eukaryota; kingdom Metazoa; phylum Chordata; class Mammalia; order Rodentia; family Aplodontiidae; genus Aplodontia; species Aplodontia rufa. The sequence goes on from PVKS010044178.1 coordinate 950, forward strand.
AATTTGACACTATATTTTCCTGCCATTGAGTGGCCCATTGGTTTTATGGTATAAAAACATTTGGGTTATGACTATAAACAACCCCTTATGACACTTTATGATCATAAGATATATCCGAGTTGCAGAGCTAAAAAGAACATTTTAAAATAAGTGAAATGTGAAATAATTCCTGTCACACAACCTCAGAAAACAAAGAAGGGTGCACTTCCCAGTACACTTTTTTGAGGTCAGAATAACCTCAGCATGAAGCCCTGACAGATTCTGCAGGATGAAGAAATTGTAGACCAATAATTGTCGTGAACGTAGGTGGATATAGAAATACTTCACAAAATATTAGCAAATCAAAGTTTGCAATATAAAAAATGAAAGATGCATAATGACAAAGTGACATCTCAGCACTGCAAGGTGGAACACTTGAAAATTAGTCAGTATGATTTTCCATATTAAAAGAACAAGAGAAAAAATCACATGATTGTCTCAAAGGATATTGAGAAGGCATATCATGATACTTTTTATGATGAAAAAAACCAAACTTTAATCAAATAAGAAAATATGAACTTTCTCAATTTAGTAAAGGGTATCTACAAAAATCCCATAACAATCATTATACAGCATAATGAAATACTGAGTACTTTCTCCCTAGAATCTAGAACAAGATATGGATGATTAATTTCGTCATTTCAACAACAGTATACTTAAAGGTACAGGCAGGTCAGAAAGCCATCAGATAAATAAAAGACATAATGTTTGGAAAATCCAAACTGTCATTATTTGCAGATGCTATGGTTATAGGTTAGAAAACTCTTAAGGATTTACCATAAACCAAAATTGTAAAGTAAATTATCAAAGCCAGGGTGCATAAGGTCAACATACAAAAATCAATTATATTTCACTATACCAGCAGTGAGCAACTAGAGAATAAAAACTTAAAATATGCCTTTTACAAAAGCATCAAAATTATTAAATTCCTAGGAATAGAAGTAATGAAAGACTGCTAAGACCTCAACATTGAACACTGCAAAGCATTGCTGAGAGAAATCCGAGGGGAACCTCCAACTTCCATGAGAAGTCGAATTAACTTGGGGTTAAGTAAAGTGAAACATGGAACCATGGGGAACCCAAAGGGGGAAACCATGGTCTGGCACCAGTATTGGCTTGTTCTGTCATTACACTGCTGTCCTTGATTGTTTGATGATGAACCCCTCCTAAGTGTAAGACTGTGTCTATTGAATAAAAAAAGAAAAAATAAAAAATAAAAAGATTTAACAGAAAGATGTATCATGTTTATGGGTTGGAAGATTCAACATTGCAAGGTCTACATTATTCAAATTATCTATAGATACAATTCATGTTCTGTAAAAGTTCTATAATTTTATAGGATAAAATTTTTGTAATATTTAAATTTTCTGTGTTGCAAAATTTTCCTTACTATTAACTTGTTTTGTTGCTGGAGATTGAACCTAGGAGCTTGCATATACCAAGCACATATTGACTACAGAGCTACCCAATGCTAAGAATTTTTCTACAAATATCTTATAATTCCATTAAAATGGCTATAAGTTCAGTTTGGGGTAAAAAATCAGTAAGCAATCTAAATAATTTAGACTAATCAAAATCTTGGAAAGAAAGAGAAAAATTGGAAGAATTGTGCTTACTGTTTTTAAGTCATATAATACAGACACAGTTGTGAAAGCTGATATATAGATAGCTACACGTGCGAAACAATATAAAGGTAAGAATTAGAGTCTGATAGATATGGTCAAGTAATTTTTGATAACGGTGACAAAACACTTCAATAGAGAATGGAAAATCTTTTCAGAAAATTTTGCTGGAACAAGTATGTAGTTGTATGGGAAAAATTAGCTACTTCTAATAAGAATTAATTCTAGATATATTATAGAATGAATCATTAAAGATAGAATTGTCAGTCTTCAATAAGACAATATAGGGGAATACCTTCCTCATTTGGGGATAGAAAAAATTTCTTCTAGAAAACACAAATGCATCAAGTATTAAATTGGCTTCAATTATAAATGTCTGTTCATAACACACTGTTAAGGAAGTCATTGGCCAAGAAAAACTATTTGCAATACCTACACAGTATCTAGAAAAGACCTAGTTACTAGAAATGTAAAGAATTCTTACAAGTCAATGGTAAAACAAACAAATAAACAAACAAAAAAACCCCAAAAAACCTCCAATAAAAATGATCAAGAGGTTTGGAAAGACCTTATAGAAAAAAAAAAAAAAAAGAATGCTGGAATGGTCAATAAGTACATTAAAAAGTGGTCAATAGGGGACTGGAGCGGTGGCTCCGCGGTTATGGCGCTTGCCCCACATGTGCGAGTACACGGGTTCAAACCCCAGCACCACATACACAACAAAGTCTCAGAGCAAAGAAAGAAACTCGAAAAACTAAATAAAAACAGTTTCTGTCTTTCGCTCACTGTCCTTCTGTCTTCATAAAAAATAAAATTAAAAAAAGTGTTCAGTAATCGCTAGTCACAGTGAAAGTGCAAATTAAATTGCAATGAGATAAGACTCCACACACAGCTAGAAGAGCAAATATGAAGAGATGGACAACCCCAATGTTGACAAATATATGAATCAACCAGAACTTTCATACCTTGCTTGAGGGATTGTGAGAACTAGCACTTTCTTACCAAGTTAAGCATCCATCTCCCACATGATCCAGCAATCTGACTTTCGGGTACTTACCCAAAAGAAATAAAAACACTCACCCACAAGGAGACTTCATGAAGATGCCTACAGCAGACTTATTTGTGAAACCCTTAAACTGGACACAACCCCAAAGTCCATGCACAGAAGAATGAATAATCAAGTTGTGGTGCACCCACTCAGTAAAATGCTACTTGGCAAGAAAAGGAAAAGCACTGAAAACATTCAGCAATGTGAACGTGTCTCAAGCACGCTACGTTCAATAAAAGGTGTAGAACACACATGAGAACATACTCCTTGATTCATGTATGTGTCCTTCAAGAACACAAGACCCACGCACAGTGAGAGCAGGAAATGCTGCTCCCTGGGGAAGAGCTGACTCAGAGAGGGCTGAGAGAACTTTCCACATGATAGAAGGGTTCTGGGTCCAGTTTTGGGTTTCAGATGCATGGGTGCATACAGTAGTTCCCCTCTCGTCTACAGTTTTGGTTTTCACAGTTTCACTTACACGATGTCTACTGAAGTCCAAAAATATTAATGGAAAATTCCATTAACGAGCCATTTTATAGAAGAATTGTGAGCGTCTGCAGGTTTTGATATCTGTGGGATGGGAAGAGCCTGAAACTTATCTCACATTAGTTCACAAATGTGACTATACTTTTAGGCACATTTTATAAAGATCTTACTTAAATGAAAATAAATATATGAATTTAAAATGTATATTTTTAACCTACACTTAAAGTTTGTATCATCTCCAGATTCATACCCATGATTGCCAGCACCTTTGGGTGATGGCCCAACAAGATACCACTGAACCCAGCAATGGCGATCAAAGTTGGCGAAGCGCCTTAGACTGTTCTGTCCTTTCCAAGGTGATTAAAGAGACAATGGCTTATGTCTTGCCCATCATACTCCCAACAAGAAAGTCTGTGGAAGAGCAGTCTGTGGATGATGTAAATGACATGCAGCCCTTCATTCAGGTACTGAAAAATCTAGACGGTCCCTCTTGGGTTTAGTTGAGCACTGACTCAATGTGATAAAATTCTTCTGACCCCTCACTTTGCTTTTGCAAAAGTAGAGTGTCCCTCCCACGAATGGCATCCATGAGACTGATCTCCGGTGGATTGAGGGTTGTACTGCTCCGGGAATTTCTTACACATGGAAATCAGATGACTTGCCATGTTCTTATTTTATTGGTTACCGCATGGGTTGGGTTATGAGAAGATTGGCACATGCAGGTCAAAGTGAGCGTCTTTAAAAACAGTGACCATGACCTAATGTGAGAATTTAACATAAGAGGATGCAATTTAACTGTTATTTAATAGATACAGGGGGTCTGGGAGATCAAACTTCTGATTCTGTGCCAGACTCACTGTGTCGTGTGGATTTCTTCTTTGTAGGGTATTTATCTCACATCTTCTCTTAGTTTCCATAAGAAGAAAAGTATCATTCCCCTGAACAAGGAGAAAGCACACAACTAAAGTTGGAGAATGGTGATTTCTTTTAATAAAAGAGTAAGTCGAAGTAAATCATTTTTAATACAAGGTTTCTATTTCCCAATTAATTTCATTAGCCTCCTTGGTTCAGGATTACCAACAAGACACAACATTCAAAGCCAGGAAGCCGCTCTCCTCCTGAGTAGGAAGGCATGCTGGCTCGCATCCAACTTGGGGAATTACATGTTGTTGCCTACCTCGATTCTCCCTGCTGTTCCAATTAGTCACTGAGAGAGTTTTTATTCCAAGCCCCAAACAGGGACAGAGCTTCCTCTGCTGCTGTGAGGCAGCAAACCCTCACCCCAGGGCAATCGCTCAGCAAGCCCCCACTGAGCGCAGAAGCGCTGATCCGAAGCTGGTGAAACATCTTCTGTCCTTATGTCATTTCCAAGATGATTAAAAAGCAGGAGCACTTCCCCCTTCCTTATTAATCTCTTTTATAGGGATGGGAGACCAACTGCAGGAGGTGGTGGACATTCAGACTTTTGTCCTTTAGAGGAAATGATGCCCTCTCTGTGGGTTTTCTTGGGAGAAAGAGGGGAGAGCCATACTCCAGCCCCGGAGGAGAGACTAGCAGCCCTGTGACTGTGAACTCCTGGGGTATTCAGCATCCGCGGTTATGGGTAGTCAGAAGGGCTTCTTTGTGTGTGCCAAGCTCAGAAGTCCCTTCTGCTCATACCATCTTCCCTCATTGTCACCTCTCATTCTATTTCAACATTACGTCCATTGGTTAATCAGACACACACACACACACACACACACACACACACACAAGTTAGAATGAAAGTGTATGGCAGTGTAGAAGACTCCAGAAGACCTGGAGGAGAGAGGATGAATTATTCTGGCTAAGAGAGAATTGTGTTCCAGTGTTTCTAATATTTGCTATCTTGAACACTGTGGAAGCATGGAGAGGCTAGGCTCTGGGAGCAGGGAGATTCATTGCTTGGTGGCTGGAGGGTATGCAGAAGGCAGTCTTGGTGCTGTGGAGCTGGGATGGGTCCATGGACCAATGTGGATGCTCAGCACTAAAGAAAACTCTGAGATATCTGTTTTCCAAGATGATACCATCTCCAGTTTCCCAATCAGGCATGCTTTCGGGGAGTTAAGGGCTTCAGAAGCTTCCTGTCAATGTGAAAAAGGAACAACAGGAAGGGAAGAAGGAGCAGTGTGAGGCTTGGATCAGGTGTAAGTCAAAGGGTGGATTCTGGGCCTGACTGATCAGGTGAAAGAGCAATTTGAATTTTCTTTTTCTTTTTTTTTTGAAGAGAGAAGGACAGTGAGAGAGAGAGAGACAGAGACAGAATCAATTTTTATTGAGTTTTTCACATGGCTTAAGTTGCTTTGACACTTAGTTGCATACGTGGATTGCTGGGGTTTGAACCCGTGTACTTGTGCATGCCGGGCAAGCATTGCTCCAGCCCCCAAGTTGAATTTTCTGCGAGGAACAGGTGACAAAGAGACCAGAGCACTTTGAAAGGTCTAGTGAATGGGCTAAAAGTTGAAAATAAAAAATCCAGATTTAGATCTCCTCTGGGAAAACAAATATATGTATATATATGTATATATGTATATATATATATGCAGGAGTGGATGACAGCGTCAAAATACTGAAGGCATTTGAATTGATGGTGATTTTTGAAAAGTGCGAGATGTAATTAAAAGTCGATGTCACTCTCCAAAGTCACATGCTTTTCTGTTTGGCAGAATTTGTGTGACCGCTGTTATGGCATCCTCTCTGTTTTGAAACAGTTTGTGATTAAGTGACTTAACATGGATTTTATCCATGTAAGTTTCCAATCTGTCTCAGGTGAGTTCATTACACCATCTCGTGGGTTTTCCTCCTCTCCTCCCTACAAAGCACTTTCAGTCCATTTGGTCAGAGGTAGCAGTGAGGAGTCAGGGGGTTGTGGCTGTCTGCGTTGCATTCAGCAAACGTTCTGTTCTTGGGCTCTGATGAGAATCCACAGAGGAAATCAGAGTGGCTTACAATAGGCTGTATTGGGTTCAAAGAGATTTTTTTGCAGACCTTTTGAGATCGGTTTACTTGGATTCACCTTCCTTAGCCTTTCTTTGTAGAAGTGAAAATAACCCGGAAATTCCACTGCTGATTCTTTTGCCCCAGGGGTGGTCGGTGTTTGCATCTGGACCTGGCAGGTCAGCGCACTTCCCAGCTCCTTCTAGAGATTCACATGCACAGGTGCTCATCCTGTGGGTCTGGGTCTCTGTGGGTAAATCTCTGAGCAGGCAGGAGAGGTCACACAGAAAACTGGAGCTGGCTTGATAACTTGTGGCTACCCCAGCCCGTACACAATTAAATCAATTCCTGCTAAGTGTAGGGCACTGTGCAAGATACACAGATACACAGCTGCATACTGAGACTGACATTTCTGTCATTGATGGCCCACATGTAGTGGCCCAGAAGATTATAACTGAGCTCAAAAGTTCCTGCTACCTAGTGATATCTCAGCTGTCACAATGTAGTAGCACAACACATTACTCACTTTATATAAACAAAATGACTGTGCTTCCAGTTATATAAACACATAGCAATACAATTATGAACAGTACATTGGACTTGATCATAAGCAACTATGTTACTGGTTTATGCTGTTATTATATGCTACTTTTGTTATTTTAGAGTGTAGTCTTTTGACTTATATAAAGATGTTTAAGGTAAACAGTATGCTGGGTGATGCTGACCGCAGCCTTGTGGTCTCACCCTCACTGTGTGTCTTGATTGTGTGGAGGGGCCACATTGAGTGATGGACCTAGACCATGGAGGCTTGTGTAAGTACACTCTAGGATGCTCACAGAGCAATGAAAATGCCTAATGCATTTCTCAGAACTTGTCGCCTTTGCTAAGGGGGGATGCACAGTGTATTAAATCAGGGCCCCTGCTCTTGAAATACATATAAGCTAGTTGGAAAGGTTTATTGACGCTGAAAAAGACAATCCCAACAGGTGGCTGTGCCTGAGGGATGTAGACCCTAAGAAGCTATTTAGCATTTCAGAAGAGAGAGCAGGCACTGTGGTTGGGAAGCTTTGAGAAAGTTTCACGGAAGAGGTGGAAGAGCCTTTTATTCTATCTGAATAATATATTTATTATTTGGACAAGCAGAGGAAGGAACGGAAGCTGTTCGGGGGCAGGGCTGGGCATAAAGATTATTTCAAACAGCACAGGGACTTGCGTCAGAGGTGATGAACAGTGTCATGAGGAGGGAGGGGATGGTTCTTGGAGGCCCTTGGGGTCCATGACTCTTTAAAGGTTCAGTCCACGGGGAGGGAATACGCAGGGCCATGTGAGGGTTGGGGTATTTGTTTGCCCTAGGTCTGTAAGCAGGTGTGTGAGTTTAGCATGATGGCGTATGGGACAAATTGGAGTTAGAATGCCAGTTGGGCTGTTGTCCAGGAGACATTAGAAGGCCTGAGGGCCATAATTCCAATACCAGCCATGGTATCACAGTTAGGTTATCACCACCAACTTGTCAATCACAGAGAACTGGCTTGGTTCCTCCTGGCCACTCCTGGGAGATATTTGTGTTTTGGGGTCTAGGCTGAGCTCCTTCCTCTCATTTTCAGCTCCCTACCTTATAATTCCCTTCTAATCTCCCCTTTCCCTCTGTGAGCTCTGACCTGCCCTGAAATCTTTTTCCTTGCTTAGTGTCTGGGGGGTCCAAAAGCCCATGCCAGGGTATCATGGCAGTCACAGTTTCTGGGACTTTAATGATTTTTCCCCTTTAAACTCAAACTCACTGAAAATCAGAGATTTTAAAAAGAGATTAAAAATATGACATGAAGAATCATATGATGAAAATTCCAGTACTTGTGACAATTTAAGAAAAAGAACGAAGTTTGCTGACGATGAGCAAGTCCATCCTGCACAATGAAAATGTGTTTTCTGATATGTACTTTTATAAATTGCCCAGACTCATTACAATGTATACTCTTTGTTTTAATTCTGAAAATGTGAAATGAAATTTCATTTGTTATTTATTTTTTATAATAAGAATACATTTGTGGTGGGTTCATTTTCTTATCAGTAAGAAGTTTCTTCTTGAATTTTTGATTTAATTAAAATGTATTGAATTGAAGGCAAGTTATTAAGTAATAGTACACAGTACATAGTATATGGGTGTGTCAAAATTGTGCCATACTTAAATGACTGAAGTTTATGAAATATTGCTGTGAAATAAGTAAGCTATGCCCTCTTCGCTATCTGCTAATGAAGATGGTGAATATTGACTTATCCACTATTTCATCAATTAGGCCTGTACCAAAAATTCAAGAAAATAATGATAGGAATCTGATAACTCATCCGAACTCTGTGCCTCACCGTCTGTAAACACTGTGAACAACCGAGGAACAGGGGTTGGACCTCATCAATGTTTGCTTCTAACATAAAACCATCTAAGTGGAGACGTGTATACCAAGTACTTCACAGGTTTTTGCTAAAGAAATGAATTGGTAGGCTTGCATTGCATTAAGAAGACCTCTAGAAAGTTTCTGTTCGTTTATTCTAGAACTAGCAAGCATTAATTGCCCAAATGTCACCAATGTGTCTAACTTGTCAGACGTTTCAAAAGCAAGAGACAACTTGGAACAACTTCGAACAACCTCATTGTGTTCAGCAGATTTGTGGAGTTTGAAATCCCAAATGCCAACTTGCTGGAGCAGGTGCGAGGAATCATAAGTAAAAGGCAAAATTAGGGCTACCTGGAGGATTGAGACTGGCCATTTCCTACGTATCAAATATTTTCTTTCTTCTTGCACACACACACACACACAAATTCCTTGGAAAAGAGACATGGCTGGTTCTTAGTAACCACTGGAAAAAGCATCACATTGAGCTCTGGATGTGAGCCATTGTTTCCAGTGGAAACACTGACTCGTAGCACCATAGCCTATTGTAAAATCTAGTGAAACGTGCATAAAAACCTTGCATCTGGTTTGAGATTTATCTTTGCTACCAAGTCAGTCTGTCTGCATTTTTGACAGTACTCTGTAAAGGTTGTTCTTCCAGGGGTGAGGGGTGACCTCAAGAGACACTGAAAAAGAAAAAAAAATAATTCAAAGAGATAGAACATGAGAGTTTCTTTTGCTATTATAGTGGTTTATTTAATTTTTTTTTTCTCTAAGTAACTGGTAATAGGTTTTTAAAAAACGAGCTTATTGTAAATGCTTTCAGGCAGTATCTTGTATTGGACAGAAGTGAAATTCATTAAACCGGGCTTTGGATAGGGTGAGTGATGTGGAGATGAGTGATACTCTAAGCAACAACTTTGCAAACCGAGGGCATTCGCTGGCTGAGACTGTTAAAGGCATGGCTCACTCAGTGAGTTTTATGGGAGGGCCCATGGGAGAGGGTTAGTTGAATGTACATGCTGAGAGAAGCTTTGTTCTCTTTAAGGGATGGATTTAATTCTCTATTGAAAAATTCTTCTGCAATTATGTTCTCTGCATCTGCTTATAACCCAATCCACCATCAATCTAGGAGCCTATGACTGTATCTAGGCTGTTCACTCTCTCATCTGGAATAGACACTAGAATCGAATTTTTCCTAATCCTGATTCTTAAATTATTAATTGCTATTTTACTATCTTATGGTATACATTGGCTGTTACACATGATGTGTGGGGTCAGGAGAAATTTCTGCTGCGCTTCAGTGTTTCATCCAAAGGCAAGGACATTTCTTCACTTGGGTGAGGAATGTTGGGATCAATTATGAAAATGTGTGTAGTTCCTTTTAAAAAAAATGGTAGCATATGTGTGTTCATGGCTCTACTGGGTCGTGGGGCTGTTGAGACTATATTTGAAATAAGCAGATTAAATGCCAAGAAGAATGCCATTTCATATCTCAGGTGAGTCTAGCAAGCTAACTAGGTGTAGGGGGAGCTTCTGGCATTGGTTGGAATGACAAGTCAGCTATAGAATGAGGTCCTAGTGAGGGTTCAGAACCACGCCAGCTGCCCACTGCTGCCTGCAGAAGCTCTATTCCAGCTCCCAGGAAGTTGGTCCTCCCTTCTCTTTAATTCTGTTTTCTAGAACTAATACAAGAAAATAATAATAACAAAAAGCTCCAGCCCACTAAAATCGAATTTCAGCTCATCTTATAATTTACAGGTGGTTAAATTTGTCTATCAAACTTCTCTCCTCTAAAGCTTCAAGGAACTTCAAATTCAACATTGCAAAATGGAACCTCATTTCTCCTGCCAGGCCCAATGCCATCCCGGGTTCTCTGGTCAGTGGGACATTTTTCTCTACCTGATCTACCTCCTTGGTCTCATCTTTGACATCCTCTCTCCCTCATACCATTGCCACACTCTGACAATTTCATCTCCTAAATATCTGCTAACTTTCCTACTTCTCTTCATCTCTCACATAAAACTATTCTGGTCTAAGCCTCCATTGTCTTTTACCTGGCCCATAAATGTAGTCTCTTAATCTATCTTATTACATCCACCATATACCCATTGATCCCTACTGGAGCCAGAGGGAACTTTCTTCAAGCAGACCTTGCTTGATATTCCTGAAGAGATCAAATCCCTTATTCCTCTGACAGTGACATCAAGTCAAACCTGCCCTGGACACTGAAGCTGCCACGGGGGTATTTTAAAATCAATTCCGCAATGTACTACCATGCCATGTACTCATTTTATGATTTCATTAAAGGAACTGGACAAATTTGTACACCCATGTAACTACCGTGGTCAAGGATCAGAACATTTCCTACACTGGGTATGCTCTCCTTAAGTCCCTCTGCTGCCATATCAGCTCAACTGAAAGCACGATTCTGCTTTACGTAACTGTGCATTAGCTTTGACTTTTTAAGAATTTCATATAAATAGAACAGCACAGTATTAGTTTCTCTGGCTTCTTTTGCTCAGCATAGTTTTGTTGAGGTTCATTTATCTTGTGATATGAATCAGGAGCTTCTCTCTTTATATTGCTCTCTAATATTCCACTGTGTGCAATATTCTCACCGTTTATTAAAAACCTGATTTTCAGGCTGGAGCAGTGGCTCGGTGGTTACGGCGCTTGCCTGGCATGTGTGAATACAAGAGTTTAGACCCCAGCACCCGCTAACACAACTAAGTGTCAGATCAATGAAAGTCATGTGAAAAACTCAATAAAAATTGATTCTCTCTGTCTCTCTTTCTCACTGTCCTTCTCTCTTTAGAAAAAACAAACAAAACTGACTATTCTAGTGGATTTATGGTGCTATCTTATTGTTTACTTTGCATACCCCTGATGATTAATAAAGTTAAACCCTTTTATCATGATCTTTTTGGCCTTTTGTGCCTCTTTTTTCTTGAGCATATGTTAGAAACTTTGCCTATTTTGAAATCTGGGTTGTCTCTTATTAAGTAAAAAAAGAACATCCTATATTCTCTGGAAACAAGTCTTTTGTTAGATCTATGTATTGCAGATATTTTCTTTCATGTAGCCTTCTATTAATTTTCTTAATGGTATCTTTCAAAGGAAAGCATCTAATTTTGAAAAAGCTTAATTTATTATTTTCTTCTATTATTAATTCCTTCTTTATCCCTTACAGTGAAACCTTGCCTATGTCAAATGTGGAAAGATTTGTTCCCTATGGTTTCTTCTAGAAATTTTATAGTGATATCTTTTGTTTAGGTCTAAATTCTATTTGGAGGTGTGTGTGTGGAGCAGGGGAATTAAGGGGTGAATTTTTTTTCCGTATAACTATCCATTTCTTCCAGCTGCATTTATTGAAAAGGCTGTCCTTTATCTACCAAATTTCATTGACCAAAAAAAAAATGGCTAAATGATTATTTATCTGTGGGATTTTTCTTGCCCCCACTTTGATGAATGTGTCTATCCTTACAGCAATCCTACTCCGTACTAGTAATTTTTGCTTTGTTATAAGCCAACACATCCTATGTCTGTTTCCTTCAAACTGGTTATTTTTTATAATCATTTCAGTGCTTCTTCGATTTTTGCATTTCTAACCAAGAATCTGCTAGGATCCTGCTGGGGATGACTCTGATTCTAGGGATCAGTTTGGGATGAATGACTATCTTGAAAATACTGACTTTTCTAAACAGTGAGCATAGTCTATCTGTCCATTTATTGAATATGTCTTCAATTTGTCTTAGCAATGTTTCTTTTCTTTCTCTTTTCAGTGTCCTCCCTATTCATATCCATTAAATGTGTCCTAACGTATCGAATGTTTTTGAATATTGTTTTGTCCAACACAATAGATTTTAAAACATTGACCATCTATGCTGTATCCTTGTTAAATTTAGTTAAGCTTTCTAGTAATTTTTATAGGCTCTCTAGGATTCTCTAGAACTTATTGTATTCTTAAAGTAAGTTTACTTTTCTCTCTTTGATTTGTAGCCTTTTATGTCTTTTTCTTGCCCCTTCGCTGGCTGGGCCCTCTAGTACAGTGTTGAGTAGAGGTGTTGAGAGTGAAATTCTATCTTCTTTCCCCATCTTTGACGGAAGCAAAGCAAGTCTTTCATTGCCAAGTGCACTGCCAGCTGGTTTTTCATAAATGCCATTTTTGAGTTGAGAAAGCTCTCTTCTTCTTCTTTTGTTTTCTGAGTTTTTAAAAATCATAGATGAGGTTGCATTTTATGAGATGTTTTTCCTGTTTCTGTTGAGATAATCATTTGGTTTTCTTTCCTTTTATTTTTATACTAATGCGATGAAATAAACTGATGAGCTTGTGGAGTATTTCTATGAATCTCGGTTCCTGAGGAAAATAGCTTGACAACCGCTCTTCTAAATAAAAATGACATCTCCAACTTGAGCTCTTTTTTATATAAAATGATTTCAATGAAGCAGCTGTATCTGTGCTGAAACCACTCCAAAGTGTTCATTCCCAGCTCTCTCATGCATTACCTCTGCGGCCACTACCTCTGATCCCACAGGCAAGTTAAGTAGTGTTCTGAGCTTTCAGAACCTATTTCATACAGTTTTTGTGGGAATGAGATGAGAAAGTGTTTGTGGAGGGCCTCCATCGAGCCTGCACATCAAGGCTAGCATGAACTATGTGCTTCTGATGCCTCAGACTTGATCTTAAGCATCACCTATGCATTATCCCATCCATATGCATCGACTTATTCCCTTCAACTTCAGAGACAGACTGTCTATTGACTTAGAAAAGTATGGCTATTTGTTTTTCCACAGATGAAGAACGAAAGCACAGAGACATGCTATAATCTGCCCAAGTTCCTCATTGCACCAGAAGAGAGAATAAACCCTAACAAATGGGCCCTAGAGTCCGTCTTGTAGCTGATGTTACTGTATACTATCTATTTTATTGACTGTCACACGTAGATAACATTAGCTAATGCTATACTTTGTTATTATCCACAA
>PVKS010044179.1:0-14469 GCA_004027875.1 Aplodontia rufa
GCTGCCCCTTCTTGTGCCTGAGCTCTTCAACCCCAGCGTGGGGCCTGGCCTGGGGGAGTGGAGGGGAAGTTTTAGGTGACAGGTGTCACTTCACAATGAACATGGCCAGGAATCCGACCATGAATCCTGTGCCCGGCTGGGAGGTGAGGACAGAATTCCCTTGTGGTAGGTGGCGGGTGGAGGGAGGCAGGTGGAGGGAGGCTGCCGAGCAGGGATGTGGGAGAGGACTCTGGAAGACCAAGCATGCTTTGGAGAGGGCAGGGGAGGTGCAGGGCAGGAACTGAGGCTCCAGGACCTGGATGGGGGCTGCGCTGACCTGGGCCTCTCCTCCTCCCTGCCTCCTCACTGCAGCCTCCTCACTCTGGCCTCTACCCTCCACTCAGCTGCTGCCTGGCTCCACTTCCCCTTTCCAACCCAGGCAGCTTCGTTTCAGGAACTGGCCCTTTACTGCTGGGCACAGGAACGCGCACGGAAGCACATGCACAAAGGAGGGAGCCCCAGGTCTGCCCCCCGTAAACTCACTGAGCCAGGGCCTGGAGGAGACACAAGGTCTCTGATGGGCTCCAGGAGGCTGTGTTGTGGGGTGGGAGGGACTGAGGTCCCAGAGAAGGCAGAGGCGCTGCATTGCTCCTCCCTCATGGTTACCAGATGGCTGCTGCAGTTCCCAGTGTCTCACCCTCATCCGATCTGGCCAGAGTGGGTTCATGCCTCCATCTGAGAGCTACGGCTGCTCCCTGGGCTCGGCATCGTCATCTGTAGAATGAGGGTGCTGTGGAGAGCTATGGAGAACATCAGAGGGTGGTAAAGCGCCTGCCCCAGAGCCGGCCTGCTGGTCGCTTGTCAGTCCCTCCACTGCTCCCCCTGCCAGATCTCCCAGGGCCCCGGAGGAAGGCAGGACCTAGTTTGGTTTCTTGAGCTGTCAGGCAGGGGACCCACCTGACCTGCAGGGGCTGCCTGTGTGTGTTTGAAAGCCTCCGGGGAGAGGCCCGGACTCACTCTCCACTTTCCGGAGGCCGGGGACCCCAGCAAGGGAGGTGCCTCCTCTGGGACGATGGCGGGATGCCTCTGGGCCCCCGGGCTCTGGGCTTGCAACTTTAGCAAAGAGCTAGCGAGACAGGAGGAAGCTTCTCTACTGCTGTGGAGGCTGTGACGTCACCTCGCCCAGGGCACACCAGAGCTCCCGCCTAGCACGCTGTGAGGACATCCCGCCTCACCAGAGAGCTGGCACACTTCTCCTTTTCCAGTGGGGAGAACTGAGTGACTAACCCTGTTTCCCCTTTCACCCCAGCTGCCAGGAAGCTCCAGCAAATCTGAAGCAACCCCCTTCTTCTTTGCTCCTTGGTCCTGATCTTCTCCTTCCATGTTCTTCGCTTTTTGTAGGTCTGGGAGATGCAGGATCTTGATGTAAAAGGAAGGGAGAGAGAAAGGAAGGGAAAAAGCACCGTAGGCAGAATATGGATGCAGTGGATGGGGAGACCAGACTCAGATTTTCAGCTGCCAACCTGCTGTGTGTCTTTGGGCTGCTCACCTCACTCTGATTCCCTCCAATCTCCTGGCCCCTTCTCGGTCTCTCTGCAGGCTCCTCTTTCTCCACTGTCCTAAGGTGTGTCACTTTGTCACTCAACACACATCCAGTGTGCCTGCCTGCCCTGTGATGTGTCAGGCCTCTAAAACGTCTTAGTGGATTTAAAGGACTTTTTTTGGTATAAGACATGGAACCCAGGGCCTCGCCCGTGCCGGGCAAGTGCTGTACCGCTGAGCAGCAGCCCCAGCCCTTTTTATTTCATTTCGAGACAGGGTCTCGCTAAGTTGCCCAGGCTGGCCTCCCTCTTGCCATCCTCCTGCCTCAGCCTCCTGAGTAACGGGGTGCACACCTGGCTTCCTTTCTTGCTCTCATGAACCTGCTGCCCAGGCAGGGCTCCGGGAGCATCTGGTCTCTGCTCTCCTTGGTGTGGGCTGGGGTGTTGACGTCTGAGCACCGCATGGTGGCTGGTGCGGGGGCTGGAGGCCCGGAGCTAGGTGGCCACCTCTCTCTGGCTCTGCTTCTCCATGGTCCCCGCAGTGTGGTGGCCCTGCACTATCCAGAGAGCCTGGCTCTCAGCATGGAGGTCAGGCAGCGTCACTTCCGCGAACTCGCAGGCCCACTCAGACCCTAGCTGTGGGTGGAGTGAGCATCAGGGTCAGAGCAGGAGAGGAACCTCGGTGCAACTACCACCTACGCTGCAGCCCAAGCTCAGCAGCCTGCCGGGCTCTGGGGACACGGGGCAGCCCTGCAGGGGACGCGTGGGCTGCACTAGCCCTGTCGCAGGGCCTCTTTCCTGGCTGCTCAAGGCCCCAGGCCCTACAGTGACCGCCTGTGTTCCCAGCACTCTCTGGCTCCTGAGCCACACGCCCGTTTCCTCCTGCACGACTCCACCTGGGTCCCGGTGGCCCTCGGTTCTGTGGGCCCCGAACAGCCCCCAACTTCCCTCCTGAGCCTGCAGCTCAGTGGGCAGCGGCGCCCACCAGCCACCGTTGGAGGCCGATGCTCCAGATGGTCACCTGCCCCGTGGGCCCCTTAGGTGTCCTCCCTGCCACTCCATCCTGTTGGGACAGCCCCTGGTGGCCTTGCCCCACCCGTCCCAACTCACTCCCCAGTGCTCTTCTAAGATCTGAATCAGATCAGGCCAGGCTGCTTAGCAGGCTTCAGCAGGAGCTGGGTGTAGCTCGGGGGCATGAAGCCAGGTCCCTCCCCAGCACTGTGGGACAACAGAAAGCAGGGACTTGCACAGATAAGTGTCACACATGCGTCCAGAGGTGGACTGGCCATCGACGGCTGGGTGGTTTAGACTGCGGAATGTGGAATATTACTCAACCTTCAAAAGGAAGGGGGTTGTGACACATGTCACCGTGCGGTCACCTTGAGGACATTATGTTGAGTAAGCCACACTCAGGAAAGGACAAGTGCCATACGATTCCACCTGCGTGAGTCCCTAGGGGGTCAAATCGATAGAGGCAGAAAGCAGAATGACAGTAGCCAGGGCCTGGGGAAGGGGTAAGCGGGGAGCGGGTGCTTGACGGGGGCAGTTTCCGTTTTGCAGGGTGGGGAAAGTTCTGGAGCTGGGGGGACACGGGTGCATGTGTGAGCGCCGTTCCTGCTGGGTGCCACGCTGACAGCTTACCCATATCTTACCACAATTCTACAAACAAAACCAGGGGACACCAAAAAAAATCAAACAAAACTGAACCCTCGGTGGTTCCCTGCGCCCCCAGCCCATGAGCTGAGGCCACTGCAGCGACTGCCACTGGCCCTCCGCACCGCGCGACAGGCCTCGTCTCTGACGTGCGCCCCAGGACCTACGCACGGCCCTCGGCACCCAGACGCTTCTCTCGCGCCCTCTCTGCCAACTCCCGCTCACGCCTTGCTGCATCCGTCCTGCCTGGGCAGCCTTCCCCGACCTCCACGCTCGGGGCTCAGGGACACCGGCGAGGACCCCAGGACCCACCTTGGCCTTCATCCACACCTCTGGCTCAGCCTCCGTGAGGCCCGGGCCCATCCGGTCGGCTCCCGGCTCACGGTAGGAACTTGTTAAATAAGCACGTGGCCGGGTGGGGAAGGCGCTTGACCCCATCAGCTCTTGGGGTCCCTGACTTTCCTTAAGTGGCATCCAGCCCAAAGGCCACAAGGCCCGCGTCCGCCCTGGGAGGTGTCGACACCCGGGTGCAGTGCCTGCTGAGGTCCGCCCCGAGGACAGACTGGGGCTCTGCGTCCTCACTCCGAGCACCCGGCACCTCTGTGAGTCAGAGCCCTGTTCACCCTTGGCCAGGCTGGGCCATGGGAATCACATCCAGGATGGTGAGAAGGACACGCAGTGACGGCAAGGAGCTTGTGTCCCCCGAATCCCCTTAGAGCTGTCTGAGAGGTCTCCTCTTCCGGTTGCAGAGGAGGAAACTGAGGCTGGGGCGGGGAGGCCTCCCCCTGCGTCCAGGGCAGCTCTTTCCTTGGCCTTCGCTGTCCCTCCCTCTCCCCCTGCCAGGCTGTCCACGAGCTGGGGAGGGGACCACTGCTGCTTCCTCTTGTCACCCAGGCCAGCACCAAGACCTGGGCGGGGCAGTTGGGCTGTGTGCCTCTCAGGTGTGGGACAAGGACACAGAGGGCAGGCCCAGGCCCATGGGGAGGGCCCTGCCACCAGCAGCTCTGCACAGCCCCAGCGAGCTGGGCAGGCACAGCCGCCCCTCCTGCTAGCACCAGCTTCCCCTTTGGGCCTCTGTTTCCTTTTCTGTAAAAACAAGAATAGGCTGGCACTTTCCAGCAGGGCCTTCTGCTTCAACAACAGAAGCTTCAAGGGACTTGAGGAAGAAAAAATAAATAAAACAAAACAAATTAAAAAAAAATACAGAACACCATGGGGAGGAAGCACGCAGCCACGGCTGCCAGCTCCTCTGAGCAGGGCCACCCAGGAGGGACAGGGGGCTGGGCCCTGTCCCTCTTCCCAGGCCCTGGAGCACAGCTGACGGGCGCCTCCCTGTGGTAGCTGTGGGAACTGCACCAATGTCCCCAGTGAATCAGAAGGACCCTCCCAGGCCTGCGTCCAGGGACTGTCTTCCCTCCCCTTCCCTCCCAGCTCCACTGCTGGCCTCAGGGGTCTGAAGGCTGGCCAGGCAGGGGTGGGTAGGCGGGACGGGGACCAGATGCCGTGGACAGGTGGGGACCTTCAAGGGCTGGGTCAGATCCTGTCTTTACTCAGTTCAGCAGGAGTTTTGCATTCATTTCGATTTTTAAGGATATCGCACAATTAGTATTTATCTCGATTGGCGCATCTTCAACTCCCCCAGGACTCCGAGCCTCACTCCCCTTGTCCCAGCCCTGCCCTGGGGGAAGTGGGGTGCAGGAGTAACAGGCTGCAGCCCGAGCACCAGGAGTCCCCCCACCGTCCACCCAGCGACTGCTCCACCCACCTCCCTCCATCCACCCTGTCAGTTCTTCCATCCATCCCTCCACCCCGGGCCCATCTGTCCACAGCTTCCCCTCTGCATTCAGATCCCCTGAGTGACCTGTGAGCTCCGTTCAACGTGGACGCTCTCACTGGATATATTTTTATATTTAAAAATTCGTCACAGGGGCTGGAGCAGTGGCTCAGAGTTTGGAGTGCTGGCCCGGCATGCGTGAGGACCAGGGTTCAAACCCCAGCACCACATACACAATCAAGTGTCAGAACAACAAAGGCCACATGAAAACCTAATAAAATTGACTCTGTCCTTCTCTCTTTAAAAAAGACAAAAATGAAAATTGGTTATAGACTCCTAGATGACACTGGATACTTTGCTTAAAAGTTTAAACATGTGTTGGTCACCTGATCTGAGATCTTCGCGATGTCCTGTGAAAGGAATGTGATTCTGCTCACTTTGCCAGGAGGGATCCAGGCCCGAGGGTGGCGGCTCCACCAGGCGCCTGCACCAGTGGGTGACCTGACCAGTCAAGTCACAGGCTGGGCAGTGTCCCTCTGTGCACGTCCCTGCCTTCCCTCCAGATGGCAGCTGTGGCCTGAGGAGCCCCTCGGTGGCTACAGAGAGCCCAAGGACTTTCTCCTGACATGCGAGGGTTTCTGGGGAGCAAAAGGGGCTGGGCGTGTGAAGTTATGGGACCTGGCTTGGAAGAGGAGAGGCGGATGAGGAAGGGGCCCTGGGTGCTGGGACAGCCGTGCAAACTGCCGAGGTGCAGACCCCACGCGTGCGCAGCCTCCCTGCGCACACGAGGCGGGTGCTCACACGCGGTGGGGGGCATCGGGTATTGCCTGTGGTTTTAGTGGGGGGTGGGGCCTCAAAAGAGAAAAGGGGGCCAGCCTGGGAGGTTCCCGATGCCAGAACAATGTCCACACTCGGTTTTTAGGCAGTCCGGGGGATTTAACCCAGGGCTTAACCACCGAGCCGCACCCCCAGCCCTTTATATTTTAATTTTGAGACAGGATCTCTTTAAATTGCTTAGGGCCTCACTGCACTGTTGAAGCTGACTTTAGACTTGTGATCCTCTGGCCTCAGCCTCCCACATCTCTGAGATTACAGGTGTGCACCACCACCCTGGCCTAGTGTTCACACTTCTTAATTACCTGACTGAGGGCAGGTAAGAAGGGAGCCGCCTGTGTCTCAAGTGCTCCTCCATGTAGCCTCTAAGATCCTGTTATGATCCTGCTTGGCCCACCATGAGACTGAGTCTCAGAGAGGCTCGGTAAGTCACCCAGGGTCACACAGCCAGGCGGTGGGAGCTGGGAGCCAGGTACCAAGGTTCTCTGATTTGCCGTTTAGAAACTCTTCTCTGACTTGGTTATGTAAGCTGGAGGTAGCCTGCTTGGGAACTGTTCTGTTGGTGAAGCTGGGGACCTTGTGGCTTGGACTCGGATCCGGAGCACAATGGACTTTGGTGAGGGTGGACGAGAGTGGAGCACAGGACGGCCCTGAGGTTCCCAGCCTGGAAGACAAGGGGACGCACCGTTTCTAGAGAGGCGCTCCTATGCAGCGGGCGGTGGGTCACCGATGGCTGTAAATCCTGTGCCACTCTTTCCATCGCGGGGTGGAGTTTCTTTCTTTCTGTGCATCTGGGCTGGGGCTACCGCTTCCTCTGACCAAGGGGATGCAGGGAAGTGAAGCTGTGCAGGTGGGGACCTCACGCTCATCCAGCGGGCAATCCTCACCAGGGTTCTGAGCTGCTCCCTCTGGATCCAGGTGCTCAGGTCACGCGGAGGGGCCACAGGTAGGCGCTCTGGCCACCGCGTCTGAACTCCCAGGGGACAGCCAGAGTCCGCTCTCCACCAGCCTGGATGCTGCGGCCCAGCTGAGCCCCGGATGTCAGGAGCTCAGCTGACGCCCACGCGGTTGAGCCCGGTCAGCACTCGGAACCACAGAGAGAAGGAAATGAGGGCTGTTAGAAGCCACTGGACTTCCGGGTGGTTTCTATGCAGCCATCCAGGTGTGGTGCTGCTGGGAATGAAGCTGCTCTGTGCTTGATCTCACTGGGCGAGCCCAAGAGGCAGCCAGAGGGCTGAGCAGAAAGATCTGGAGCTCCACAGGCAGATCAAATATTAAGAAGAGTGTTTCTTCCGAGGCTCCTCTTGGGTGCACAACCTCAGGGTCACAGGGCTGGATGAGCTTGTTCATGAAGCTTCAGCTGAGTTTAGATCCCTGGGGAGCCTTGTAGTATAGTGTCTGTGCTCAAAAAAGGGCCCAGGAGCTGGAGATGGTAGCTCACGCCTGTAATTCCAATGACTCAGGAGGCTGAGGCAGGAGGATTGCAAGTTTGAGGCCAGTCTCAACAACTTAGTGAGACCCTGTCTTAAAATGAAAAACAAAAATGGGCTGGGGATGTGGCTCAGTGGTAAAGCACCCCTGGGCTCAATCCCCAGGACCAAAAAAAAAAAGCCCAGGGTGAGAGACAGGACCAGAGGACAAGTTGTCAAGTTGTCAGGGAAGACGAGGATAGAGAGGCTGTTCATGTGTATCCCGTATTTGTCTTATTTTATTCAGGTCGGTCTGCCCTCTGTTGGGGTCACAGCTCTTGCACTTTCTGTGCACCTGATTGACAAGGTGCGGACCCCACCCTCGCCTCCAGGGGGAGCGAGCAGACACGGATTCCAGGAGGCTGTTGGGAAAGGCTCAGGAGTGGTCACATGACACAAGCCGGTCCAGGGAGATTCAGTCCTGGGATCTTTGCTGGAACAAGCAGGAAACAAAACAAAAAGCCTGTGAGGATGGTGACATCTGAGCTGCCAGGGCCACCAGGAGGAGGAAGGTGAGTGTGGAGCAGCAGAGGCTGGATTCCACCTGCCGAGGCCTGGCCAACGTCACCACCTGGGCCACCTAGAAGACCCTCCGCCTCGCTGGATGCCTCCCGCGCGGCCACTGCTTCTCCTGCTGGGGTCTGGGACGCTCACCACCGTTTCCCCACTGTCTTCGCAGCCAAGGAAGTCCCTGGGGAGGACACGGCCCTCCAGAGTAAGAGCAAACCCTCTTAGGGACCGCAGCGCAGGCTCCCCCACCCCGGGGCCATCCCTGTCCTGCTTCTGGAGCGGCTGAGATGCCACCTTCTTGCTGCTCCAAGCATGAGCTCCGGGACGGGAGCAGACTGCAGGGACCAGGACACAGGAGCCAGGAGCCGGATGTCGGGGCTGCTGCTCCTGAGATCCTGCTCGGTGAGGCCGCTTAGCCTGGCTGCTCCTGGAACCTGTGGGGGTGGGGACAATGCACAGGGTGAGACAGAGGTGGCCCCACCAAGGCCAGGCGGCATTTAGGAAGGAGGGAGTGGCGGCAGGCTGGGAGCGGTGGGCTCGGAGCTGCCATCCTCTGCTCCACCCTCCTCCCTGCACAGGCTGCCCCAAGCCGTCTCCCGCTGCAGCTGTGGCTCTTGTTCCTGGGGACCTTGCCCTGAGAGTCTGGGAGGGCTGCGGAGCAGCTGTACAGCGGGGCTGGGTCCTGGTGCCCGGCAGCTGCTTTGTGATTTTGTGAGTGCCTAATGCCCCGTGTTGAATCCTTTCTGCTAAAGACACCTAGGGTGGCGGTTTCCAGTTCCTGCTCTAAGACATTAGTGGTAGAAAGACCGAGAAGAACCTTCAGATTGAAGAGTCTGGACATTATCCATGAAGAGGGGGTGTTTCAATGAGTGGTGAGGAGGGACGGTCACGTTTTGGAGCCCTGGTGGCCCCACGTTGTTGGGCTGTCATAGTGTGGGTGGGTGGAACAACAGAAATGTACTTTCTTAGAGTTCTGGAGGCTGCAAGTTCAAGATCAAGGTGGAGAAAGGGTGTTTCTTCTGAGGCTCCTCTTGGTGGCTTGTATGTGGCCGTCTTGTCCCTATGTCCTCATGTGGGTCTCATCTCATCAGGACACGAGCCAGGTCTAGTTAGAGTCCACCCCCTCTTCAGTGGTCCTATGTCTAAGCAGTAATTGGGCTGGGAGGGGAGAGGGGGTGGACGGTGGCAGGAGAGGGTCAGGCAAAGCCTGGTGGATGCTTCCTGGTAAGATGGGGCTCTGTGCTGGAGTCTTGCTCCTCAGGGTGGTGAAATGCAGGAGGTGGCACCTTTAAGAGGCGGGGCCTAGTGGGAGGTCCTTAGGTCTTGCTGGTGGTGCTGCTCCTGGACAAGGTTAAGGTGGTTCTCCTGGGACCCTGAGCTGATTCTCCTAGGAGAGTTATGAAAGAGCCAGCCTCAGTCACACATCTGTAATCCTAGGAGGCTGAGGCAGGAGGATCACAAATTCAAGGCCAGCCTCAGCAACTTAGCAAGATCCTGTCTCAAAATAAAAATTGAAAAGGGCTGAGGGTGGAGCCCAGTGGTAGAGTGTTCCTGGGTTCAATTCCAGTACTGGGGGGAGGGGGAAGCTGCCTGGCCTCTCCCTGGCCGCCCTGGCTTCCTGTGTGGCCGTGTGATCTTTCCTCCTCGAATTAGCTCTCTCTGTGCCTCCATCGTCATGACAGTCATGACGTGATGCAGGGGGGGGGGCCTCACAGGAGCCAGTGCCGTGCTTTTTGGACGGTCAGCCTCCAAAGCTGTGAGTTAAGTAAACCTCTTTTCTTCATAAGTACTTAATGTCTGGTTATTTCATTTCATTATAGTAACAGAAGGGCTAACGCCATAGGAGACTCCTTGTGAGAAGGAGGCAGTAGAAAAGTTGAAAATACAGGAGAAAGAGCAGAGTGGCCCCTAGAGCCGGAGCGAGGGATGGGAGATTAAAAGGGGGAACAGTCCCACAGCCACAGTAACCTGAGTTTTGGGGTGTCTGTGCCTTGTGGACCTCCTAGCTGTACCACACATCCTCTCTCCTGCGCACGCGGCTCTCTGGGAAGGTGCCACCATCATCAGCAGGTGGTGGGAGGGAGCCTCTTTAGAGGTGTTTGGGTGGAGTGGAAGCCAGGCCATCTCCCAGCGAGAGGGAACCGGGATGGCTGGGGTGTGGGAGCGCCCCCTGGGGGTCAGGGGCGGGGCTGCCATCACAGCGCCGGAGCAGGGAAGGTGAAGGTGGAGGCAGTGGACTTTCTCCAGCCACCGCCTGTGCCTCCAGGTGTTTCGGACTGGGCAACAGGTGTGCCCAGAGTAGGACGCATCCTCTGCCCTCCCAGGTCCTCGGGTCTGCCATGTGGAGGCTGGTGAAGGAAGGGACCCCTGCACGTGCAGCCCAAAGCAGAGAAGGAGGCAGCCTCACTGGAGGCTGCAGGGCCAATATCTGCATGCCACCAGCCTGTCTTACACTGCATTCCTTCCTTTGGTGACAGTACCGGTCAGCTGTGTAACCATAACAAAATACCCAAGGCAATTAATTTATAAAAAGGGAAGTTCATTTTGCTCACGGTTTTGGAGGCTCCTGTTCAGATGAGGTGGTCCCATGGCTTAGGGGCTTCCACGAGGGCAGTGCACCATGGCGGAGGTAGATGGCAGCACAAACCACTTATGTCATGAGCCAGGAAGCCACGAGGTTAGGACTGGCTGGGGTCCCCCAATCCCTTTCAGGTGCACAGCTAAGACCCACAAGGCCCCGCCTTCTAAGGGTCCCACCACCTCGCCAAGGCCAACGCGATCTTGAGCAGCAAGCCCTGAGCCGCAGGCCTCCCCCACCGGGTTTCCACACGCTGCAAAGCCACTGGAGCCAAAGCAGGCGGCGGCCTCCAAGTCCCACACGCAGGCCAGCCGAGCAGCACCGAGCGGGATTAAGTCCCAGCACTTGCGGTTGATTGGTTCCCCACAGTTGCCAGCGACACACAGCGGGGAACACACGGCCTCCTCAGCACTCGGTGTTGGAAGCTGGGCGGCCACACGCAGCTGGACCGGGACCTTCACCGCTGGGGACGCGCAGGGATCGAATCAGACACAGACGTCAGTGCCTAAAACCAGGAGGAGAAAACGGAGGGAGCTTTTTGGCACTAAAAAGCAAAAGGGGACAAATGGAAAGGTAGGACGCTTCTGCACGGCGGAGGGGACCCCAGCAGTGTGAAGAGGTGACCTGCGGGACAGAAGACGTCGCACACCCTGCCGGTCCTAATGCAGAGCACCCAGGAACTCGCACCGGTCAGCGGCAGGAAGTGCACAGCCTGGGGGGAACTGGGCTGAGACTGAACGGACACCTCTCAGAGGAAGACCTCAAATGGCCACTAGGTCCATAGCGGACGTTTTCAACACCGTAAACCATGGGGGGGGGGGTGCAAATGAAAGCCACGCTTCGGCTCTTAGGATGGTAAATGCAGCAAGCGGGCTGGGGAATGCGGAGACCCGGGAAGCTCCGGGAACTGCTGGCGGGAAGGTGAACTAGTCCAGCCTTCATGGAAAAGCAAGGAGCTACCTCAAAAGATGAAAATGGAGTTCTCATGTGATCGCCAAAGTCCACTTCAGGGAGTGTTACCCCAAGGAAACAAGATCAGCATGTCAGAAAGACACCTGTCCTCCCATGCCTGCCACAGC
The DNA here is from genome assembly GCA_004027875.1 of Aplodontia rufa. Lineage (NCBI taxonomy): Eukaryota > Metazoa > Chordata > Mammalia > Rodentia > Aplodontiidae > Aplodontia > Aplodontia rufa. The sequence continues at coordinate 11,418 of PVKS010044179.1, forward strand.
AGTATTCACTATAGCCAAGATATGGCGGTAGCCTAAGTGTCCTCCAACTTATGAATAGGTAAAGAACCCGGTTCAAAACGCACAGCGGAATACTATTCAGCCCTGAAAAAGAAAGAGATCCTGTCATTCACAATATATGGATGAACCTGGAGGACACTGTGTCTAGTGAAATAAGCCAGGCACAGAAAGACCAGTACCACATGATCTCACCTATATGTGGAATTTATAAAGGAAACAAGTCGAACTTAGAAACAATAGCATGGTAGTTTCCCGGGGCCAAGTGGGAGAGGGGAATGGGGAAATGTTGGTCAGAGGATGAATCAAAATTCTTCTAGACAGAATGAGTAAGTTCTGGAGGTCTGATGTATCATATGGCAACTATACCTATAAAAATGTATTGTGTGTTTGAAAATAGTTAAGAGACTAGATCATCACAAAAAATATGAGGGATGGGCATGTTAATCAGCCTGAATTAATCCCTTCACGATGTATACATATATCAAAACTTCACAGAGTGCTCTGCAAATATATATATTTTATTTGTCTAGCATAGCTTAATAGTGCTTGGGGAAAATAAATTTCAAGTATTATACCATTTCAATCAGTCAATCAATGAACATTATGTTTAGTCTGTCCAAGCTGCTATGACAAAATGCCATGGACCGGGTGGCTTCTAAACAACAGAAATTCATTTCTCACAGTTCTGGGGCTGGGGAGTCAGGGTCTGGTGAGGGCTGCTTTCTGGTCCAGGGATGGCTCTCTTCCTGTTGTGCTCCCACATGGCAGAAGGGGCTAGTTGGCTCTCTGGTGCCTTTGTGTAGGTGCACCAATTCCTTCTGAGGGCCACATCCTTGTGACCGGGTCCCCTCTCCAAGGCCCCGCCTCCAAATGCCATCACCTTGGGGGCTAGGTTTCAACCTGACGCTTTGGACACACGTTCAGTCCATAGGAAATTCTCTGTTCAGACAAGTGCACACTGCCTCTAGCTTGGACCTGTCCTTCATTCAACAGGCTCCTCAACCAGAATGTCCAGGTGGAACCTCCATTCCGAGACCCCCTCCCTTCACAGTCACCCCTCCTAGTTAAGTGACACCTTCCTTTGTCAAGTTGCGAAGAATGAACCTGGTATTATTCTTGACTCCATCACCAAATCGTTTCGACTTTATGAGATATATTCTCGGTCTGGCCACATCTTCCACCATCAGCTCTGGTCCTTGCCTCTGCATGGACCCACCCCGTCTCCCTGCTATTCCTCATACGGCCGCCAGAGGGCGCGTCCCGGGTCCGGACCGCGCAGTTCCTCAGCTCACACTGCGTGCGGGTAGATTCAGTCCGGAGAGCAGCGCTTCCCGGGCGTCTGGCCCCTCTCCACCTTGTGCACTTCGTCCCAGCCCGCAGCCTTCTAGGTGGCCCTGAAGACCCCCAGCTCTTTCCCACCCCAGGGCCTTTGCCTTGGCGGTGCGGCCGCTCGCTTCGCTGCTCGCTTTGCGGAGCTCGACTTGATCTCGATCCAGCCTCCTCTTCCCTTGGCCGCCAGGGCTTCCCAGTCTCCCTTGTTATTTTTTCATGACACCCTTTCCTCACCTGACTCCTTGTTTATTGTCCGTCTCCCGGTTGCCACGAGAACTCTGCGAGTGGGGACTTGGCATTGTCCACTACTGTTCCCTGGGGTCCAGGACGAGCCTGTTAAACGCACGTTGCCTGAGGAATTCGAGTTGTCAGGCGGGCATCGCACCGGGGACCTAAACGGAGACCAATCCCCCCCTCCTCCCGGGCGGACGAGGGTGTCCTTCCCTCCCCCTCCTGAGGCCCAGCTGCCCACCCCAATTTCGGGCCAGGACTGGAGGCAAGAGGCAGGAGCAGAGGGGTTCAATGGCCGGGGGAGCCTGTGGAGGGAGGGAGCCTTTGAGAGGCCAGATGAGGATCTGCCCTGCCCGTTAAGCTGGGGGGCACTGGGTGGAGAGGAGGAGCCCCCAGGTCTCTGGGCCGCCAGGCACGCACTTGACAGAGGTGCTGGGGCTGCGGGCTCTGCTTCTGTGCCTCCACCATGAGGGCCTGGGCAGACTTAGGAGTGGGGAGGTGAGCAGGGGGCCCAGTCGTGGAGGAGAAAGAGGCAGAGAGTGGGTGGGTGGGGGAAGGGGCTTCAGGGCAAAGTGGGGGAGCAGTTGAAGAACTTCCGGGGGTGTGGCAGAGGGTGGCGGAGCCAGCCAGAGCTGGGACAGGGAGGGTGGATGGGGACCCGGGGAGGACCTCCAGCCCTAAACCAGGGGAGTGAGCTTCCCCTAGGGCAAGGGGTAAACGGAGCTGGTACCGTTCGGAAGCTCAGCCCCGTCCCGGGGAGGAAGGCTGAGGTCCCCGCTAAAGCTTCCAGGTGGGCAGCGGGAGAACGAGGCAGGTGCAGACATTGAGGAGGGAGAAGCCACAGGGCCCTGAGGGTGCCTGGCTGCTGTGCAGAGCAGAGCTAACTTCAAGTCCCGCGCAGATTCCTTGGGGACAGCGGGGCGGCCTGGGCGGGGAGACACATTGGGTGACTGGCGCTGGCTAAGGTAGCCATTTGGTACGGTGGGATAACATGAGATGTATCAAATAATTGTGAAAAGTCGAGCCATAAAACTACAAGAAGAAGCCGTAGAGGATGTTTCAAAAGCACGATTTCGCAGTGGCGTGAAAGAGCAGACCGACAACGAAACAGCAGGGAGAAGGCCCTGCTGCAGCCCCCGTCAGTGAAGTCTCAGTGCCACTGTCGTGGGGGCGGGACACAACCACCCACAAAACAAAGCGTGCATTTCCCTAACACGGAAACGAGCGCGACGGGTATGAAAACCCGGCGCGGGCAGAAGGACGAGTGCGGGGCTCTTAATGCTCCGAAGCGACGCTCGCTCCTAAGGAGAGCAACGCCGGAGGCCAAAGACGGAGCTGCCGGAAGCACCGTGGGTGAGAGCGCGGAGGAAGAGCCGGCGGGAGCAAGGATGGGCGCAGCGCCCCTGGAGGGCGACTAGGCTCGAAGCGCGCACCGGTCCCTGCCCCCGCGTCCCGGGAGCGGCGGACAGAA